>JAAAWM010011707.1:0-97476 GCA_036873465.1 Thinopyrum obtusiflorum
ATTAGATCTCACTTTTGTGAGTGACCGTGAAGGGATTGACAACCCCTTTATCGTGTTGGTTGTAAGGTTCTTGATTTGTTTGTGCAGGTACTAGGTGACTTGTGCGTTGTCTCCTACTGGATTGATACCTTGGTTCTCAAAAACTAAGGGAAATACTTACGCTACTTTGCTACATCACCCTTTCCTCTTTAAGGGAAAACCAACGCATGCTCAAGAGGTAGCATGTGCTCAAAAAGATATAATTGAAGCACTAGAGCAATTCCATAGCTCAAAAAATTTAAGTGAAACACATAGAGCAATACTAACAAATCATAACATAATTTTGGCTCTCTCAAATAGGTGTGTCCAGCAAGGATAATTCTAACAAACTAAAAAACAAAACAAGCAAAGACTCATATAATACAAGACGCTCAAAGCAAAACTCATGATATGTGGCGAATAAAAATATAGCTCCAAGTAAAATTACCGATGGTTGTTAGAAGAAAGAGGGGATGCCTTCCGGGGCATCCCCAAGCTTAGTTACTTAGTTCTCCTTGAATATTAACTTGTGGTGCCATGGGCATCCCCAATCTTAGGCTCTTTTCACTCCTTATTCCTTCATCCATCGAGATCTCACCCAAAAGTTGAAAACTTCAATCACACAAAACTTAACAAAACTTTCGTGAGATCCGTTAGTATAATAAAACCAATCTTTGCTTTAAGTACTGTTTAAAACCCATTCATATTTTGTTTTTGCATTATCCCTACTGTATTCTAACTTTATCGTGGCTTATACCCCCCGGTACAATCCATAGATTCATCAAAACAAGCACTCATGCAAAGAAAACATAATCTGTCAAAAACAGAATAGTCTGTAAAGATGCGAATTTTACTCATACTTCTATTACTCCAAAAATTGTGAAAATTAGGACAACAGAGGAAATTTGTATATCAATCTTGTGTAAAAAATTTCAGAATTTTTCGTCGCTTGTATGAATTTAAAAAATTCTATTACTGGACGCAAAAGTTTCCATTTTCCAATAGGATCAAATCAACTATCACCCAAAGCTATCCCAAAGGCTTTACTTGGCACAAACACTAATTAAAACACAAAAACACAATCATAACATAGGCATAATTGTGCAAACACTCAAGAACAGAAAAAGGAAAAAATAAATTTTATTCATTGGGTTGCGTCCCAACAAGCGCTATCGTTTTATGGCCCTAGCTAGGCATAATGCATAGATTCAAGTATTGTCATCTTTAGTTTTCGTCCATAGGATGCCCTCATGATTGATTCATATGGTGGCTTAATTCTTATTCTAAGGAAGTGTTGCATACCCTTTCTTAGTGGAAATTGAAATTTAATATCCCCTTCTTTCATATCAGTCACGACACCTGTAGTGCGTAAAAACGGTCTACCTAGTATAATGGGACAAGACGGATTGCAATCAATATCAAGAACAATAAAATCTATGGGCACATAATTCCTATTTTCAAGAATAAGAACATCATTTATTCTTCCCAACGGCTTTTTAATAGTATAATCCGCCAAGTGCAAATTAAGAAAACATTCTTCAATATTGGTAAGACCAAAGCACATCACATAAAGATTTTGGAATTGTGGAAACACTAGCACCCAAATCACATAAAGCAAATCACTCATAATTTTTAATCTTAACTTTAATGGTAGGTTCCCACTCATCGTATAATTTTCTTGGAATTGAGCTCTCTAATTCCAACTTTTCTTCTAAAGCTTTCATCATGGCATCCACAATACATTTACTAAAAGCTTTATTTTGTTCATAGGCATGGGGTGAATTTATCATGGATTGCAACAAAGAAATACATTCAATCAAAGAGCAATTGTCATAATTAAAGTCTTGGTAATCCAAAAGAGTGGGCACATCACTAGTTAAAGTGTTGACCTCTCCAAACCCACTTTTATCAATTTTTTCATCAAGATTTTCACCCTCCGAATCATCAGGACGCCTTCTAGCTAAAGTTGACTCTTCTTCCATCCCTTTATCATCAATTTTAATCTTACTAAACAAGGAATCGATAGAAGACTGTCGGGGAAAATATACAGGGGCAGGCATTTTCCCCTGACTCGTGCACGGACAAGCCGAGGACAAGCCAGAGATTGAAGAACCAAGAGACTTGAAGAACCAACATGCAGCTCAGAGAGATCGAGATCAAGCCAAAGGAACATGATATCGGCAAGAGAAGGGTCTCCCTTGCTGGGCAGGCGAGCCCGGCAAGGGGCGAGGCCACCACCTGAAGCAAGCAACCAAGACTCCCCGGCAGAGCCTGCCAGGGCTCACGGGGGCTGAACCACCCTGCCAACCACTCAAGCACGACCCACGTCGTCAATCAGTGTGGTGTCAAGACACAAGATGATTAAGTGGCAGCCATTCGCCACATGGCAACCATCTCCTACAGAAGAAACTCACAGATGACACCCGTCCTGTGACGTGTCAAGAGAGCAGATGCGGAGCTGGCATGATAGCCCGGCAGGCCTTGCCGGATAGCCAGTGATGTGACACTAAGCGGTGCATTTAATGCACCATGTCAGCCCGCAGAGTTAGGTATGATAGCACTGTTTGCTATCATATCAGTGGATAATGACCACTTTGCCACTATGGTGACCCCTTAATCTATAAAAGGAGGCCCATGGCACTCGTATGAGGGGTTAGAGGGTTAGAAAGTTGACAAGCCCAAGCCACTGCACGCGCATAGTCGTTACAGCCCCGAGGCAGCCCTTGCCGGGCAAGTGTACTACGCACCACCACATCCATTCCATCATCAATCCACCAAAGCAGGAGTAGGGTCTTACGCCTCGCGGCGGTCCGAACCTGGGTAAATTACTCGTGTACTTTCTGCCGTGCTGCCATATGCTGATCTGCTCTTTGTGCAACGCGACGTCCCCCTGCCGAACCAGCAAGGGGCCACCCGGTCCCATAGGTGGCCGCGGATATCCCGCGACATCTTTGGCGCGACAGGTAGGGGGATTGCTTGCGTGAACCTGAAAGCGTATGCAGCGTGTCATCTTCAGCACCGTCTCCATCTTCAACGATGCCATCGACCGTGGCGCCCACGGCGACGCGGAAGTGAAGCAGGGGGAAGATCCACTCCTGCACCGTGTTTTCGCTCTCCAGGATTCGCCGTGGCAACGGTTACGACCAAGGCCACAACCAATGGCGATAGATTAACTCCGACGGCTCGTATGGCATTATCGCCATCCGCGCACCGTCCGAAGGACCGGGGCACAAGGCATGAGGGAACGAGCTCCCTCCCTCCTATCCCTCCACCTCGTCAGCAGTCGAACTGCTTTAGCCTCGGCATCGTCGACGTCGACGATTACCATGCGACGCTCGGTCCAGTATTTCCCCCGCCGTGGGTAATCCTGAGCAAAATGCTGGTATGAGTCTGTCGATTGATTCTCCGGCAAGTACACTTCGGCGAGGCTGCCTGCATTGGCATGATCTGTGCGATGGCAGCTGTCGTACTGACTCAAGGGGAGGGAAGCAAAAGAGAAGAGGACCAGGGAAGCTCGCGACCGTGCCCCTATGCCCGTCAGTCGCAAGAAATGCTTCCCGACCCTTGCCGGGAGCAAAGAAGCCACCAGATTGCCCTCTACTCCTCCGGGCACCGCGGACACGTCGAACGCACGCGGCCCGGCAGGCGGAAAAGAAGCTCTAAACGAAAGCTAAGTCCACGCTATCGCTTCTTGTTGATGCGTTTCAGATTTTTGCTGTTGTTTATCCCTTGGCTCTAGTAAGTGTTCGTATTGTGAAAGCCCTCATGCGAATGGAACCTCGGCTAGTTTCTTTGATATCACCATCGTCCTGTCCAGAGCCACGCTCGCAGGACGAGAGGCTGCATTGAGAGCTACCTAGGAAAAACCTACCGAGATGCATCCACGCCAAGATGACTGTTAAGGGCCAGACCCTTACGACAATCGCGGCAATATGATATCCGCAGGCATCCAGAGCATACATATGAATTGATCATACGAACACGAACGTATAGAGTTCAACGGGATAAACACGCATTTAAAGATCCAGCTAGGAATATCAGTTTCACACAAACACTAGAGATAAAGCGACTAGACACAAAATATGCGTCATGCTTCGTTACAGGACCAGAAGGAATAACTTAAACACACAGAACCCTGTCGGCGTGGGAAGCGGCCTTATGCTCAGCGGAAGCAACGTCGGCACCCACTGGTGGCTTCCTAAAGCCGTCGTCAAGGTCGAGCTCGGGGTGGCGGCAGGCGATGTTGCTCAAGACCATGAAGAGGGCGTTGCAAGCAAGCCTCCGCGATTCAGTCGCAAAGCGCTCGGCCCTCCCCTCTTCATGCACCCTCAGCTTGTCGATCAACTCGTTGAAGAAGATCCCCAGCTTGACACTCCGGACCTCCTGCTCGCTGGCTGAGTAGATAGGGCCATCCATACCTGTCACCGCAGCTTGGGCGCCAAGGCGTTCTGCAACATCAACCAGGCTCTTGATCCAGAGGTTGCTCATGTCGACCCGATTCTTCAGCTTATCTTCTGCATCTTGCTGGAGGCGCTTGGCATTTTCCAACTCTTTAGATAGCAGCTGTTGCTGGGACTCAAGGGACTCTGCCGACTGCTCCAGCGAGCCAATCCTTGCCATCATATCAGAAATATTGCTATTGGCGGCTTCAAGGCTTTGGGTCTTGGAGGAGAGCTGCGACTGCACATCAACCAGATGGAGCTCTACTTGCCATGCCTCTTTTTTGAGTGCCTCCACCTCCTTGGCACTCCCAGCAAGGTCTTCATTCAGTTTGGCCACCTGCCGCTCAAGCTCAGCTTTGGCAGAGGATGCGGCATCTAGATCGTCAACAAGCTTCTTCAGTTGGGCAGCATGATCAGTAGAGAGGGTGTCCAGAGCAGCCCCGTGCTCATCCTTCAGTTCTTTGGTGCGTTGCTGCACCAAGGTTTCCAAACTCTCATCCTTGGCGCAGAGGGTGGCTTCAAGATTCTCCTCCCGAAGGGAGATCTCTTGCTCCCTGGCATCCAAAGATGCTTTGTGGTCCGCCAGACGCCTCTCCCAACCCACGACATCCTCCCTCATCATCTGAAGAGTCTCTTGCTGCCTCATGAGCATCTTGAACTGCTTGTCGTGCCATTCGCGCAGCTCCAGACACTTGCCCTTCAGCCTCTGGTACACTTCTTTAGTGGATTCACGGCGTGTCTTAAGCTCCTGCCACTTTTGGCGGTGTTGGGCCTACATTTCCTTCACACCTATCACCATGGATTCCATGAAGGACAAATCCATGGTGACGACTACGGAGTCATCGGCCTCCTCGCCTCCCAGATGCAGCGGTGCCAGAAGACGCTGAAGCTCTTCATCAAGCTCTGCATGTGTCAAGGTTGACCCGGGGGCTCCGATATCAGGCAACGATGGCACCACGACCAGCGTGTTTGAGGAAGACAGCGAGGCATCGGCAGCGCCTCCGGAGGAAGGGAGTGGGCCCATGGTTTGAAGGGGAATCTTCGCCTCGATAACCACTTCCTCCACTGGGGCGCTTTCCAGAGAATGTTCCATCACTGCCAAAGGATTTTGTGTTCCCTCGGCAATGAGCTCCTGCCCCTCAGCAACTGCAACCTTCACGGCTTCATCCGCGGCAGACCTCCCAATGTCCGCCACCACCTCCAACAAATCTGGTTCTTCGACCTGGGGGTCTGCGGAAGGAAGGGACCAGTGAACAAACGAAAATATGGAAGCCTCGAAGCAAATAAAGAAGCCAATAGAGGCAGCCAGAGTATGAAACAAAAATCAAGCCAAGTACCTGTGGAAGTCTGCCGGGCAGGGGTCTCTGTTTCCCCGACAACAGTCGTTGCCGGGTCGCGAGCTTCTTCCTCTGCCGGGGTAGACTCGGCAGCCTTCTGCGCCATCCCTGTCGCGAAGGATTCCATGGCGACATCTTCGGCTTGGGCGGCAGGAGAGGCGTGCTCCTTAAGGAGTGGTTCGCCTTGTGTTGCCTCTACCCCTCCTCCGCACGAGGGGGCGGAAAGGCTGTCTCCATCATCTCCTGCGGGCGGGGTCAAATCTCCGCTCCCTGGCCGGGGGCTGAGCTGGGGGCTCGGCACAGGATCTTCTGCATCCCTCCCTACCGAGGTCGAACCTTCGACGCCCTACAGCGACCCAAGGCGCCGGAGCCTCTTCCGGGAGTGGTGGACAAGGGTCTCCTCCTCCTCCTCCATTTCCCTGCCGACAACAATAAGCACAAGAGGGCAGTCGGCAAAAGCATTCAAATCTACTTAGAAAGATATCTGGCACAAACAGAAATCTTCCTTACTCTTCCGCAATAATCATGGAGTTCAAATTGAACTCCGTGGGAGGAGGGGACTCCTGTCCTCTCTTCAGAGACGAAAGGGTGGAACTTCCCGGCAGCTTCGGTGCCTGCCGTGACACCAAGAGCTTCGGGAAAAGCGAGCTCTGCGAAGAACTTGAGCCAGAGCGGGAGCTGGACTCCTCCTCCGAAGACACCGGCCGTTTGGCAGAACATGCCCTGGCCCGGACAAGACGGGGGGATTGGCGGCATGCCCCCTCCGCCTTGTTGATCTTGGCGGAGGTCTTCTTCACCTTCTTGGCGGGTGGCGCCGGGTTGGAGGTCGCCGCTCCCCGGGCTGCAGCGCGCCTGCGGGTACGCTGGTCTGGATCCGGTGCGGGAGCTTGCAGTCCTGCCGCAAGCCACTCCTCCTCTTCAGGGGCCGCTGCCGCGCTCCCCTCCCTCTCAGTCTCCTCTCCCTCCTGGAGCTCCTTTGCTGCCGTGGCCAGAGCGTCTAGCCCGGTGAAGCTATCCCCGGCAAACTCTTCCCGGGCAGAATCTTCTGTGGCTTGCACCTCGCTGCCCCCCTAGGAAGACCTCCCGTCCCCAACTTTCCCCTTGCCTTTCCTAGCCTTTGTGGCCTTCTCCTGCACGGCGGGCAGCCTTGTCCTCTGCGACTCTCTTCAGAATATACGCTACCTCTGCAGCAGGGGTGCGTTTATACATTTTGCCTTCATCCCTGGTGGCCTTTTCCACCAAAGTGCTCGCCCACTGGAGCTCTTCATCGAGAGAAGGGAGCTGCCAAGTGCCCGACACTCCCTCAGCACTGCAGTCTGACATCCACTTCAGTATTTGATTCCGGGCAGAGTTGATATTCAGGGGGACAACGGTTGCTGGGAGCTTGAACATCTCAGAACGGCCGAACAGCTGGTCGCACAACCAAGCATTGCCATAAACTGAAAAATTGTTGGCCAGCCCCGACAACAGCCTCATCCAATCTGCAGTGCCGCCGTATAGCCACGCAGGCCTGTCCCTGTCCTGCAGCGGTGAGATGCGGCGAAGAAGGAAGTCTGCCCCCACATGCTCGACGGTTAACCCGGCAGCCGCTAGGCGGATGATCCTATTGATTGCCAGGCGCAACCTGTTGTGAGAGAGACCCTTGGCGCTCCCATCCTGGCCACGCTCGACGCACTCTTGCCGTGCTTCACAAAACTCAGGGGCTTTCTTGTCCTGAATCCAACACCAATCCCCTCTCCATTCATCCCATCTCTCGCGTAAGTGCCCCGGGAGGTAATTCCTCTTCGACCGAGGTATCCAGCTGATAATCCCAGAGCGAATCACCTTGCTCTCCACCCACGGAACAAAGTAATGACGGAATAGATCCACATTGGGCTTCACCCTGACGAAATTCTCGCACAAATGCACGAAGATGGCCATGGTCGCCATTCCATTTGGCGTGAAATCAAGGAGGTGGAACCCGTAGATGTTCATGATTGCCTCAAAGAACTGAGAAAAAGGAGGGCACAGTCTGCAGATGAAATAAGCAGCAAAGAACCGATAAGAGTTAGGGGGATCCACCTCACCCGCCTCGAAGACTACAGGAGCCCCGTGTCCCTTCTCGACGGGCCGCCCCCACAGGTACCTATACTTCGCTTGAAGGACAGGGCCGCGCAAGTTGGACGGAACGAAGACGACGCCCCCGCTCCGTTTCCTGTTCAACTCAGCTGACCTCTTGTTCTCTTCGGCGGTGGTCTCTTTGACCGCGGTCGTCGGCTTCTTCGCGGGTTTCTTCCCAATGCTACGGCAACGTGGAGTAGGGGAAGGGATTCGTTGGGTGGCGGCGGAAGGAGGGGCAAGATGAGTACTGGCGCTTGGCTTGCAGAGGAAGAAGATGGGAGAGCGGGGCGAGAGGCAGATGAATCATGCCGCTCCAATTTTCCATGCCTTTAAGAGAGGGGAAGGTGGGACAGAAGCACGACGCTTCAGAAAGTTACCGTTTTACCTTAACTGCAATAGTCCCACGACCCCATGACGCGCAATAATTACGCGAAAATGGAGGTTGGATTGACTGGTCATTGTGGTGAACCGCCGCGCGCAGCCCTCTCCTGCCACGTGTCTGCGCACTGTTTGGGTCCTAACCCAATGTGCCAAGCGACACGTATGGCTCAGGCCCGGGGGCTTATGTCGGGGAAAATATACAGGGGCAGGCATTTTCCCCTGACTTGTGCACGAACAAGCCGAGGACAAGCCAGAGATTGAAGAACCAAGAGACTTGAAGAACCAACATGCAGCTCAGAGAGATCGAGATCAAGCCAAAGGAACAGGATATTGGCAAGAGAAGGGCCTCCCTTGCTGGGCAGGCGAGCCCGGCAAGGGGCGAGGCCACCACCCGAAGCAAGCAACCAAGACTCCCCGGCAAAGCCTGCCGGGGCTCACGGGGGCTGAACCACCCCGCCAACCACTCAAGCACGACCCAAGTCATCAATCAGTGCAGTGTCAAGCTGCAAGATGATTAAGTGGCAGCCATTTGCCACACGGCAGCCATCTCCTACAGAAGAAACTCACAGATGACACCCGTCCTGTGACGTGTCAAGAGAGCAGATGCGGAGCTGGCAAGATAGCCCGGCAGGCCTTGCCGGACAGCCAGTGATGTGACACTAAGCGGTGCATTTAATGCACCCTATCAACCCGTAGAGTTAGGTATGATAGCACTGTTTGCTATCATATCAGTGGATAACGACCACTTTGCCACTGTGGTGACCGCTTAATCTATAAAAGGAGGCCCATGGCACTCGTAGGAGGGGTTAGAGGGTTAGAAAGTTGACAAGCCCAAGCCACTACACGCGCGTAGTCGTTACAGCCCTGAGGAAGCCCTTGCCGGGCAAGTGTACTACGAACCACCACATCCATTCCATCATCAATCCACCAAAG
The DNA here is from genome assembly GCA_036873465.1 of Thinopyrum obtusiflorum. Classification (NCBI taxonomy): domain Eukaryota; kingdom Viridiplantae; phylum Streptophyta; class Magnoliopsida; order Poales; family Poaceae; genus Thinopyrum; species Thinopyrum obtusiflorum. Next base: position 9,212 of record JAAAWM010011707.1, read on the forward strand.
CAGGAGTAGGGTCTTACGCCTCGCGGCGGCCCGAACCTGGGTAAATTGCTCGTGTGCTTTCTGCCGTGCTGCCGTGTGCTGATCTACTCTTTGTGCAATGCAACGTCCCCCTACCGAACCAGCAAGGGGCCACCCGGTCCCATAGGTGGCCGCGGATATCCCGCGACAAAGAAACACCAATCATTTTAAGATGTTCATCATTTTTATGAAAGCAATCAGTACAAAACGCTCTTTCTAAAAATTCTCTTTTAGCTCTAAGCATAGCGGTTCTTTTCTTACTTTCATCCATAGAAACATATAAAGCTTTAATTGATTCATTCACATCAACCTTAGATGGAAAATTTTAATCTTAAGATTTTCTACATCATGGGAAATTCTATCAATGCTTCTAGACATATCATCAATCTTATTTAACTTTTCTTCTATCATAGTGTTGAAATATTTTTGAGCACTGATAAATTCTTTAATATTACTCTCAAGATCAGAGGGGTTCCTATTATTATTTTAAGAAGAATTACCATAGGAATTTCCATAATTATTAGAGGAATTTCTAGGAAAAGGCCTAGGATTAAAATTACCTCTATAAGCATTGTTATTGAAATTGTTTCACGAAACAAAATTCACATCTACGGGATCACTCTTTTGCTCAATCAAAGTAGACAAAGGCACATCATTAAGATCAATAGGAGCATTTTTACTAGCAACCAATTTCATAAGAGCATCAACTTTTTCACTCAAAGTACTAATTTCTTCAACCGAATTAACTTTTTTACTAGTCGATGCTCTTTCGATATGCCATTGTGAATAATTTGCCATAATATTATCAAGAAATTTAGTAGCTTCACCCAAAGTAATCTCCATAAAAGTACCACCCGCGACGGAATCTAAAAGATTTCTGGAAACAAAATTCAATCCCACATCAGATTTTTGTATAATCGTCCAAAGATTTAAACCATGAGGTCGACAATTTCTTAGCTTGAATTTCATTCATTCCCAAGATTGTGCAACATGTTCATGCTCAGGTTGCTTAGAATTCAAGATTTGGGTTCTAAGGGAAATAATTTTCACGGGCGGAAAATACTTAGTAATAAAAGCATCTTTGCACTTATCCCAAGAATAGATACTATTGCGAGGCAAAGAAGAAAACCAAATTTTTGCATGACCCCTCAAGGAGAAAGGGAACAATTTCAACTTCACAATATCATTGTACACATCTTTTTTCTTTTTCATATCACACAATTCTACGAATGTGTTTAGATGGGACGCTGGGTCCTCATTAGGAGTACCGGAAAATTGATCTTTCATAACAAGATTCAACAAAGCGGAATTAATATCACAAGACTCCGCACTAGTGGTGGGAGGAGCAGTCAGAGTACTAATAAAATCATTATTATTGGTGTTGAAAAAAATCACAAAATTTGGTATTTTCTTGAGACATCGTGACTATGCAAACAAGATTGCAAGCAAATAGATAAATCTAACGAGAAAAAGGCGAACAAAAAAGAAGGCGAATAAAAAGGCAAATTTTTTGTGAAGTGGGGGAGATGAAAACGAGAGGCAAATGGCAAATAATGTAAATTGCAAGGAGATGAGATTTGTGATTAGGAGCCTGATAGATGTTGATGATGTCTCCTCGACAACGGCTCCAGAAATTCCTTTAATGTGGCTAGAGACTACGTCGATATTTCCCCAGAGAGGAAAGGATGATGCAGCACAGCTACGGTAAGTATTTCCCTCAGTTATGAAACCAAGGTATCAATCCAGTATGAGAACCAAGCAAAACTATGTAAACGGTACCTGCACACAAAGAACAAATACTTGCAACCCGACACGTAAGAGGGGTTGTCAATCCCTCCTTAGTAAAAAGATAGATTAATTTGTATGAGATTGGATAAATAGATCAAACATGAAATAAATTAAGCAAAGAAAAAGTGCAGCAAGTTATTTTTAGGTTTTTGGAATAATAGATCTGAAAACAAATACGATAAAAGATAGATCTGAAAGCAATATGATAAAAGATAAACTCGGAGGCCGTAGATTTCACTAGTGGCTTCTCTCAAGAAAATAGCATACGGTGGGTAAACATATTACTGTTGGAAAATTGATAGAAGAACAAATAATTATGACAATATCCAAGGCAATGATCATGAATATAGGCATCACGTCTAAGATTAGTAGACGGACTCCTGCCTGCATCTACTACTATTACTCCACACATCAACCGCTATAGAGCATGCATCTAGTGTATTAAGTTCATGGAAAAATGGAGTAATGCAATAAGAACGATGACATGATGTAGACAAGATCTATTCATGTAGGAATAGTCCCCGTCTTTTTATCCTTAATAGCAATGATACATGCATTCCTCGCTACCCCTTCTGTCACTGGGTGAGGACACCACAAGATCGAACCCATCACAAAGCACCTCTTCCCATTGCAAGAAAAATTAATCTAGTTGGCCTAACTAAACCAATTATTCGGAGAAGGAATATGAGGCTATAAATAATCATGCATATAAGAGATCCAAGAAGACTCGAATGATATTCATGGATATAGATCTAATCATAAACTCGAACTTCATCGGATCCCAACAAACACACCGCATTAAGTCATTACATCAAATAGATCTCCAAGAGAACATTGTATTGAGAATAAAAAAGAGAGAAGGAGCCATCTAGCTACTGCCTACGGACCCGTAGGTCTATGATGAACTACTCATGCGTCATCTGAGGAACACCAATGAGGATGATGAACCCCTCCGTGATCACGTTCCCCTCCGGCAAGGTGCCGGAATAGGGCTCTAGAATGGATCTTGTTGTTCTGGAACTTGCGGCGTCTGGAATTGTGTTTCATCGACTCCCCTAGGGTTTCTAGAATATTTGGGTATTTATAGAGCTAAGAGGCGGTGGAGGAGACCCTCTTGGACCCCACAACCTATCAGGGTGCGCCAGGGGCCTCTGGCGTGCCCTGGTGTCTTGTGGGCCCCACAGCCCTCCTCGTAGTGCTTCCTTGGCTCCCAAGTTGTCTTCTGGTCCAAAAAAAATCTCCACAAAGTTTCGCTGTGTTTGGACTCCATTTGATAGGGATACTGTGCGAAGTAAAAAACAAGCAAAAACGACAACTGGCACTGGGCGCTATGTCAATAGGTTAGTCCCAAAAATGATATAAAGTTGCTATAAAATGATTTTTAAACATCCAAGAATGATAATATAACAACATGGAACAATCACAAATTATAGATTCGTTGGAGACGTATTAGTCACCCCCGCCATGACCAGAAGGATGCGGCTCGGCAGGGACACTGGCAGGGAAGACGAAGCTGGAGTCGACGAGCCTGCCGGAGTCCAGCTGGAGGTGGCGATGGCGTCCAACACCAAGGGGGGGGGGGGGGGGGGGGGGGGGGGGGGGGGGGGGGGGGGGGGGGGGGGGGGGGGGGGGGGGGGGGGGGGGGGGGGGGGGGGGGGGGGGGGGGGGGGGGGGGGGGGGGGGGGGGGGGGGGGGGGGGGGGGGGGGGGGGGGGGGGGGGGGGGGGGGGGGGGGGGGGGGGGGGGGGGGGGGGGGGGGGGGGGGGGGGGGGGGGGGGGGGGGGGGGGGGGGGGGGGGGGGGGGGGGGGGGGGGGGGGGGGGGGGGGGGGGGGGGGGGGGGGGGGGGGGGGGGGGGGGGGGGGGGGGGGGGGGGGGGGGGGGGGGGGGGGGGGGGGGGGGGGGGGGGGGGGGGGGGGGGGGGGGGGGGGGGGGGGGGGGGGGGGGGGGGGGGGGGGGGGGGGGGGGGGGGGGGGGGGGGGGGGGGGGGGGGGGGGGGGGGGGGGGGGGGGGGGGGGGGGGGGGGGGGGGGGGGGGGGGGGGGGGGGGGGGGGGGGGGGGGGGGGGGGGGGGGGGGGGGGGGGGGGGGGGGGGGGGGGGGGGGGGGGGGGGGGGGGGGGGGGGGGGGGGGGGGGGGGGGGGGGGGGGGGGGGGGGGGGGGGGGGGGGGGGGGGGGGGGGGGGGGGGGGGGGGGGGGGGGGGGGGGGGGGGGGGGGGGGGGGGGGGGGGGGGGGGGGGGGGGGGGGGGGGGGGGGGGGGGGGGGGGGGGGGGGGGGGGGGGGGGGGGGGGGGGGGGGGGGGGGGGGGGGGGGGGGGGGGGGGGGGGGGGGGGGGGGGGGGGGGGGGGGGGGGGGGGGGGGGGGGGGGGGGGGGGGGGGGGGGGGGGGGGGGGGGGGGGGGGGGGGGGGGGGGGGGGGGGGGGGGGGGGGGGGGGGGGGGGGGGGGGGGGGGGGGGGGGGGGGGGGGGGGGGGGGGGGGGGGGGGGGGGGGGGGGGGGGGGGGGGGGGGGGGGGGGGGGGGGGGGGGGGGGGGGGGGGGGGGGGGGGGGGGGGGGGGGGGGGGGGGGGGGGGGGGGGGGGGGGGGGGGGGGGGGGGGGGGGGGGGGGGGGGGGGGGGGGGGGGGGGGGGGGGGGGGGGGGGGGGGGGGGGGGGGGGGGGGGGGGGGGGGGGGGGGGGGGGGGGGGGGGGGGGGGGGGGGGGGGGGGGGGGGGGGGGGGGGGGGGGGGGGGGGGGGGGGGGGGGGGGGGGGGGGGGGGGGGGGGGGGGGGGGGGGGGGGGGGGGGGGGGGGGGGGGGGGGGGGGGGGGGGGGGGGGGGGGGGGGGGGGGGGGGGGGGGGGGGGGGGGGGGGGGGGGGGGGGGGGGGGGGGGGGGGGGGGGGGGGGGGGGGGGGGGGGGGGGGGGGGGGGGGGGGGGGGGGGGGGGGGGGGGGGGGGGGGGGGGGGGGGGGGGGGGGGGGGGGGGGGGGGGGGGGGGGGGGGGGGGGGGGGGGGGGGGGGGGGGGGGGGGGGGGGGGGGGGGGGGGGGGGGGGGGGGGGGGGGGGGGGGGGGGGGGGGGGGGGGGGGGGGGGGGGGGGGGGGGGGGGGGGGGGGGGGGGGGGGGGGGGGGGGGGGGGGGGGGGGGGGGGGGGGGGGGGGGGGGGGGGGGGGGGGGGGGGGGGGGGGGGGGGGGGGGGGGGGGGGGGGGGGGGGGGGGGGGGGGGGGGGGGGGGGGGGGGGGGGGGGGGGGGGGGGGGGGGGGGGGGGGGGGGGGGGGGGGGGGGGGGGGGGGGGGGGGGGGGGGGGGGGGGATTTCAATTTCGACTAAGAAAGGATATACAACACTTCCTTAGAACAAGAATTAAGCCACCATATGAATCAATCATGAGGGAATCCTATGGGACGAAAACTAAAGATGACAATACTTGAATCTATGCAGTATGCCTAGCTAGGGGCATAAAACGATAGCGCTTGTTGGGAGGCAACCCAATCAATAAAATTTATTTTTGCCTTTTTTCTGTTCTTGAGTGTTTGCACAATTATGCCTCTGTTATGATTGTGTTTTTTGTGTTTAATTTAGTGTTTGTGCCAAGTAAAGCCTTTGGGATAGCTTAGGGTGATAGTTCATTTGATCCTGTTGAAAAACGGAAACGTTTGCGTCTAGAAACAGAATTGTTTAAATTCACAAAAGCGAAGAAAAATTCTGCAGTTTTTTACTCAAGATTTATATACAAATTTCCTCTGCTATACTAATTTTTCACAATTTTTGAAGTTATAGTAGTATGAGTAAAATTCACATCTTTACATATTGTTCTATTTTTTACAGATTATGTTTTCTTTGCATGAGTGCTTATTTTGATGAATCTATGGATTGTACCGGGGGGTATAAGCCACGAAAAAGTTAGAATACAGCAGGTATAATACAAAAAAAAATATGAATGGGTTTTCAACAGTACTTAAAGCAACGATTGGTTTTATTATACTAATGGATCTCACAAAGATTTTGTTAAGTTTTGTGTGATTGAAGTTTTCAAGTTTTGGGTGAGATCTCGATGGATGAAGGAATAAGGAGTGAAAAGAGCCTAAGATTGGGGATGCCCATGGCACCACAAGTTAATATTCAAGGAGAACCAAGCAACTAAGCTTGGGGATGCCCTGGAAGGCATCCCCTCTTTCTTCTAACAACCATCGGTAATTTTACTTGAAGCTATATTTTTATTCGTCACATATCAATTGTTTTGCTTGGAGCGTCTTGTATTATATGAGTCTTTGCTTGTTTTGTTTTTTAGTTTGTCACAATTATCCTTGCTGGGCACACCTATTTGAGATTGCCAAAATTATGTTATGATTTGTTAGTATTGCTCTATGTGCTTCACTTAATTTTTTTTAGCTATGGAATTGCTCTAGTGCTTCACTTATATCTTTTTGAGCACGGTGTGCTTTAATATTGTTGAATAAATACTCTCATGCTTCACTTAGATTTATTTGAGAGTTAGTAAAACTTTTGAAGAAATTCTTTCATGCTTCACTTATATTATTTTGAGAGATGGAAATTTTTATGCTCATGTTCTTCACCTAAATTTATTTGAGCTTATCAAAAGCAATTGCAACATATGAAATTAGTCCCAAACTGATAGATATTAAAGAGGGATATAATATAAACGTTCATGAAGATCATTGGACAAAATAAACTTGATTATTTGTAATAGTTTTGAGATATGATGATAGTAATATGTGAGCCATGTTGGTGAGTAATTATGCTTTAGTAAGAATATTGGTGTTAAGGTTTGTGATTCCCTATGCAAGCAGGTTGTGAAACAGGTAGTTGAGAAAAACCAGAATATCCATCAAGAAAACAAAAGTGTGTGTGCTTAGATAATCTTTCTAGCATTTGATCAATAAAAGGCAGAGGGAAATGATCTTTTCTAGTAGCTTTATTTAACTTTCTAAAATCAATTACCATTCTATGACCAGTAATAATTCTTTGTGGAATAAGTTCATTCTTATTATTAGGAACAACAGTAATACCTAATTTCCTAGGGACACAATGAACATGACTTCCCCATCTACTATCAGCTATGGGATAGATTATACCTGCTTCCAGAAGTTTTAGTATTTCAGTTCTTACCACTTCTTTCATCTTAGGATCAACAACGGGTTTAGCATCAGGTTCCATATTAATCTTGTGCTGACATAGAGTGGGACTAATGCCCTTAAGATCATCAAGAGTATATCCAATAGTCGCTCGGTGCTTCTTCAGAATTTTCAATAATCTTTCTTCTTCATGTTCTGAAAGGTTAGCACTAATAATAACAGGATATATCTTTTTCTCATCAAGATAAGCATACTTTAAAGTGTCTGGCATTGTTCTAATTCAAACACAGGATCACCTTTAGGTGGAGGAGGACCTCCTAGAGTTTCAATAGGCAAATTGTGTTTAAGTAGAGGTTGTTGTTCAAAGAAAATTTTATCTATTTCATTTCTTTCATGCGTGTGCATATCATTTTCATGGTCTAGCAAATATTGTTCTAGTGGATCAGTAGGAGGCACATCAATAGAAGCAAGACCAATTATTTCATCCTTACTAGGTAATTCTTTCTTATGAGGTTGTCTACAAAACTTGGAGAAATTAAACTCTTGAGACTCATCACCAAAGCTAACACTGACAGTTTGTTTATGGCAATCTATAGTAGCATTGACAGTGTTCAAGAAAGGTCTACCAAAGATAATGGGACAAAAGTAATCTTGTGGGGAACCAAGAACTAAAAGATCAGTAGGATATTTTATTTTCCCACGCAAGAATTCAACATCTCTAACAATCCCAAGTGGTGTGTTGGTGTCTCCATTAGCAAGTTTGATTGTATAATCTATGTCTTCTATTTCAGCGGGTGCTATGTCATTCATAATTTCTTGGTATAAGGTAAAAGGAATAGAACTCACGCTATCACCTTAGTCACATAAAACATGATAACAATGACATCCTATTTTAACCGAGACAACAGGCATGCCAACAACAGGTCCATGTTTATCTTTTTCATCGGGTTTGACAGTTCTAGCAGCTTCGTCACAGAAATAAATAACATGCCCATCAATATTTTCTACCAGGAGATCTTTAACCATAGCGACACTAGGTTCTACTTTAATTTTCTCAGAGGGTTTAGGTGCTTTAATATTACTCCTGCGAACCACAGTTGATACCTTAGCATGTTCCTTTATTCTAACAGGGAAAGGTGTTTTTTCAATATAAGTAGTAGGCATAACTGGATCAACATTGTAAATAATAGTTTCATCCTTAGCTTTAACCGGTTCTTCAATTTCTTCTTTAATAGGTGGATGATATTTAAACCACTTCTCCTTAGGGAGATTAACATGAGTTGCAATTGATTCACAAAAAGAGGCTACTATCTAAGAGTCAAGTCCATATTTAGTGCTAAACTTGTGAAAAGCATCGGTATTCATAAAAGATTTAACACAATCAAACTCAAGCTTAATACCTGACTCTTTATCTTCATCGAGTTCCCAATCTTCAGAGTTGCATATAATTCTATCTAAAAGATCCCACCTGAATTAAATAGTCTTCTTCATAAAAGAACCAATACAAGAAGTATCGAGTATGGATTGATCATCACTAGAAAGCCGAGCATAAAAATTCTGAATACTAATTTCTCTCGAGAGCTCATTATTGGGGCATTAATATAACATTGACTTAAGCCTCCCCCAATCTAGAGCGATACTTTCTCCTTCACAAGGCAAAAAATTATATATATAATTCCGATCACGATGAACTAGATGCATAGGATAATTTTTTGGTGGAATTCCAATTTCAATCGATTCCAGATCCAAGATCCAATATCATCGCATAGCCTATACCATGCCAATGCTTTTCCCTTCAAATATAAGGGGAAAACCTTCTTCTTAGCTTCATCTCTGGGTAAACCTGCAAGCTTAAATAATCCACAAATTTCATCCTCATAAATCAAGTGCATATCGGGATGTTCTGTTCCATCTCCTGCATACGGATTAGCTAGCAGTTCTTCTATCATGCCCGAAGGAATTTCATAACCGTTATTTTTAGTAGGTGTTGTAGGTTGAGGGGCAATTAATTGTGCTTCCGGTCGAGGTGAAGATACCCCAAACAAACCCCTCAAAGGATGGTTTTGCATAGTAGCAAGTGACAATAAATTTCAGCACGTAGTATATATTTGTCATTACCAATTTCCACTTACCAAGAGCGCTTCACTCCTTGGCAATGGTGCCAGAAAAGAGTCTTGATGACCCACAAGTATAGGGAATCAATCGTAGTCCTTTCGATAAGTAAGAGTGTCAAACCCAATGAGGAGCAGAAGGAAATGACAAGTGGTTTTTAGCAAGGTATTTTCTCCAAGCATTGAAATAGTCGATAACAGGTAGTTTGATAGCAAGACAATTTGTAACGGACAAATAACAATAACGGTAAATAAAGTGAAGTAAGGTATCCCAATCCTTTTGTGGCAAAGGACAGGCCAAAACTGTCTCTTATAATAAGCAAAACGTTCTTGAGGGTACACGTGAATTTCATCTAGTCACTTTCATCATGTTGGTTTGATTCGCATTCGCTACTTTGATAATTTGATATGTGGGTGGACCAGTGCTTGGGTGTTGTTCTTACTTGAACAAGCCTCCCACTTATGGTTAAACCCCTCGCAAGCATCCGCAACTATGAGGAAACATCTTCAAATTCAGCAGCATGCACATACTCATCTTTCATGGTCTCCAAACCAAATATTTTAAAGTCAAGTTGTGAAAGCATAGTATAACGATGAGACAATGCATCAGCAATAACATTTTCTTTACCCTTCTTATGTTTAATGACATAAGGGAAAGTCTCAATGAACTAAAACCATTTAGCATGTCTACGGTTTAGTTTTGCTTGACTTTTAATGTGTTTCAAAGATTCGTGATAAGAATGTATAACAAATTATTTGGGCCATAAATAATGTTGCCATATTTCTAAGATCCAAACAAGAGCATATAATCCCTTATCATAAGTAGAATAATTCAGACTAGGCCCACTCAATTATTCAGAAAAGTATGCAACAGGTTTACCATCTTGTAATAACACACCTCCTAATCCAATTCCACTAGCATCACATTCAAGCTCAAAAGTGTTATTAAAATCAGGAAGTTGGAGTAAAGGAGCATGTGTCAACTTATCTTTCAATACCGTGAAGGCTTCTTCCTGTGCGGTACCCCAAACAAAAGGCACATCCTTCATTGTAAGCTCATAGAGAGGTGCAACAATGGTGCTGAAATCTATCACAGAACGCCTATAAAAACCAGTGAGGCCAATGAAACTCCTCACTTGTGTGACCGTTTTGGGCTGTGGACAACTCTCAATAGCTTCAATCTTGGCTTTATCAACTTCAATTCACTATGAAGTAACAACATAGCCAAGAAAATATACACGGTTGATGCAAAAGGTGCACTTCCCAAGGTTACCATACAAACATGCATCACATAGAGCAATAAAAACATAGACCGACTACGGTCAAATCCAAAAGAAAAGAAGATAAACCCCAAATGCTAGATCCCCGATCGTCCCAACTGGGCTCCACTACTGATCGTCAAGAAAAGACACGTAGTAACGACCAAGGTCCTCGTCGAACTCCCACTTGAGTTCGGTAGCATCACCTGCACTGGTATCATCGGCACCTGCAACTGTTTTGGTAGTATCTATGAATTACGAGGACTCAGCAATCTCAAAACCCGCAAGATCAAGACTATTTAAGCTTATGGGTAGGATGTGGTAATGAGATGGAGTTGCAGCAAGCGCTAAGCAAATATGGTGGCTAACATACGAAAAATAAGAGTAAGATGAGAAGCTACGCAACGGTCATGAAGCTAGAAGTGATCAAGAAGTGATCCTGAAACTACTTATGTCCAAACATAACCCAAAACCGTGTTCACTTCCCGGACTCCGCCGGAAAGAGACCATCACGGCTACACACGTGGTTGATGCTTTTGAATTAAGTCAAGTGTCAAGTTCTCTACAACCGAATATTAACAAATTCCCATCTGCCACATAACCGCGGGCATGGCTCTTGAAAGTTTATACCCTGCAGGGGTGTCCCAACTTAGCCCATCACAAGCTCTCACGGTCAACGAAGGATATTCCTTCTCCCAGAACAACCCGATCAGACTCGGAATCCTGATTACAAGACATTTCGATAATAGTAAAACAAGTCCAGCAAGACCGCCCGAATGTGCCGACAAATCCCGATAGGAGCTGCACATATCTTGTTCTCAGGGCACAGCGGATGGGCAAGACATCGGGTTAGCATAGACCCTGGTTGCCCAGGGGGCGCCGGACATCTCCCAGTTCAGACCAACACTCGGAGGAGCACTGGCCCGGGGGGGTTAAAATAAAGATGACCCTCGGGTCTGCAAAACCCAAGGGAAAAAGGCTTAGGTTGTTAGGCAAATATAAAACCAAGGTTGGGCCTTGCTGGAGGAGTTTTATTCAAAGCGAACTGTCAAGGGGGTCCCATAACCCCAACCGCGTAAGGAACGCAAAATCAAGGAACATAACACCGGTATGACGGAAACTAGGGCGGCAAGAGTGGAACAAAACACCGAGCAAAAGGCCAAGCCTTCCACCCTTTGCCAAGTATATAGATGCATTAATTAAATAAGAGATATTGTGATATCCCAACATAATCATGTTCCAACATGGACCAATCTTCAACTTCACCTGCAACTAACAACGCTATAAGAGGGGCTGAGCAAAAGCAGTAACATAGCCAAACAACGGTTTGCTACGAAGGTGGGTTAGAGGCTTGACATGGCAATATGGGAGGCATGATAAACAAGTGGTAGGTAGCGCGGCATAGCGATAGCGCGAACAACTAGCAAGCAAAGATAGAAGTGATATCGAGGGTAATGATCATCTTGCCTGAAATCCCGCTAGGAAGAAGAACGAGTCCATGAAGTAGACGAACCAACGTAGTCGAACGGATCCTCACAATCGCAACGATACCGAGAACTATCGAGAAGTAGCACAACCGGAAAGAAGCAAACAACATGGTAAACCAACAAGCATAAGCATGGCATGATGCACAACCAAGTATGATGCATGTCCGGTTTAATGAGGCAAGGCATGGCAAAGTGCACAAACAACACTACAAGTTAAGTGGAGCTCAATATGTAACAAGTTGCATATTGACGAAACACCACATTCAATTATTTAGTTCACTCCCGTTTAGGTACACAACAATATTAAATGTTGGTTAACATGGCAAGAGGTGAGGCATAAGTAAACTAACTATTTAGGCAAGTTTAAATGAAGCCGGAAATAACAAACAACAATTCCGGAAAATTCCCATATGCATATTATGAATTTGGTACTGCTCTGCCCTATACACAATTTTAGAGTTATTAAACATGCAAAATAAGTACACCATGTTACTCTATGCATTTTTCTACCCCATTTACATATAAAGTTTATTAAGTTCGGAGCTACGGTTATTTAGTTATTAAATAAAGCATTTTAAAATGTCATTTGAGCAAATTTAATCAAGCAGCATTTTAAACATTTTAAACATAAATGAAAGTGACATATTGTGAGAGTACATGAAATTCTAAGCATTTTACATATATAAACCATTTTCATCCGATGCATGGTTGTTGAGTTATTATATGCATGAACAAAAGGGTTTTTCTGTAAAACTGTAAACTCTAGATAAATAGCTAAATTCGCAGAACTGAAAAAAAAAATAGGAACTGGGCCAAAACTGAGTAGCCCAACAGTTCACAGGAGGGGGCGCTGGATCTGATGCTCACCAGGCCTCATGGGCCGGCTCGGCGGGGAGGCTGGATGCGGGCTGGGCCTGCTAGCCCTATGCTCGGTCAACGCGCGAGCGAGACTGGAGCGGGCGAGCTGCTGCTGCTCATTCTGAAGAACAGAAACAGCAGCACACCCATGGCGATGCAGAAGACAATGGCAGGGGGTCCTGGCAACGGGGTCGGCGGAAACCGGCGGGAACGGGCGGATCGAGGTGCGTGACGGCGTTCTCCGGCGAGGTGACGTGCGGGCGGAGCTGAAAGAGGCGGCGCATGGTGGTTTCCTGTACACAGAGAGTCGAGAGGGAGTTGAGGACGCAGAGAAGAAAAGAAGGAAGGAGGGAGGAGAAGGACAGCGCGCGAGGGACTGGCCTGGAGGTCGCCGGTAGGGCGGGCTCGCTGGCACGGCGCGAGGAGGCTCGGGAGGCCCTCTCCATGGGTGCTCGGGCGAAGGAGCTCTGGTGGTGAGGCAGATCAGCAAGAGGAGACGGGCGCGCGAGGCGAGGGACTCGGGCTGCAGGAGAGGTCCGGCGGGCAGCACGTGGAGGAGGGCACGGGCAAGGTTGTAGCTGCTGTTGCTAGGACGGCAGGGGCACAAGGCCATGGGCGCTCGTGTTCGTGGAGGCAGGGGAGCTTGGAGCCTCGGGCAAGAGCTCCTGGATCGAGGGATCAACGATGTTGGATCGATGGATTGATTGGGTGGTTCAGTGGGAATCGAGGAGGGACAGGGGAGGCGTTGGATCGGGTGAGGTGGAGGGCGAGGGGATCTGGAGGCTGTAGGTGGCGATCGATGGTTGGGGAGGGATGGATCCCGAGGGGGATTTGGTGAGTGGGTGGCGGCGGCTGAGCCGAGGAGGGGAAAGGCTGAAGGTGGCGGCGGCTAGGGGGGACAAATGTCCTAAGGATTTAGGGTTTGGTCTAAAAATGGACAAGGAGGTCTATATATATAGGAAAGAGTGGAGTTTGGATCATCCGATCGAAATCAGACGGTCGAGATAAATAGGCTTGGGAAGTCCAAATAAGAAACCGAATATATATTAGAGATGTTTGGGGATGATCTGAATCCAATGGTCACGATTGAGCGGGTCGGGTTCGGGGAAGTTTCGGACACGCGCGAGGGGTCTGAGAGAGATTGACAAAGACAAAGAGGCCTGACAAAACGTCAACGGAGACAAAGAGAGAAGCGGCAACCACGAACGACTACGAGTTTTATGAAAACATGCGGATGCAATGCGCATGATGACATGATGAATGCAACAAACAGGGGGGGGGGGGGGGGGGGGGGGGGGGGGGGGGGGGGGGGGGGGGGGGGGGGGGGGGGGGGGGGGGGGGGGGGGGGGGGGGGGGGGGGGGGGGGGGGGGGGGGGGGGGGGGGGGGGGGGGGGGGGGGGGGGGGGGGGGGGGGGGGGGGGGGGGGGGGGGGGGGGGGGGGGGGGGGGGGGGGGGGGGGGGGGGGGGGGGGGGGGGGGGGGGGGGGGGGGGGGGGGGGGGGGGGGGGGGGGGGGGGGGGGGGGGGGGGGGGGGGGGGGGGGGGGGGGGGGGGGGGGGGGGGGGGGGGGGGGGGGGGGGGGGGGGGGGGGGGGGGGGGGGGGGGGGGGGGGGGGGGGGGGGGGGGGGGGGGGGGGGGGGGGGGGGGGGGGGGGGGGGGGGGGGGGGGGGGGGGGGGGGGGGGGGGGGGGGGGGGGGGGGGGGGGGGGGGGGGGGGGGGGGGGGGGGGGGGGGGGGGGGGGGGGGGGGGGGGGGGGGGGGGGGGGGGGGGGGGGGGGGGGGGGGGGGGGGGGGGGGGGGGGGGGGGGGGGGGGGGGGGGGGGGGGGGGGGGGGGGGGGGGGGGGGGGGGGGGGGGGGGGGGGGGGGGGGGGGGGGGGGGGGGGGGGGGGGGGGGGGGGGGGGGGGGGGGGGGGGGGGGGGGGGGGGGGGGGGGGGGGGGGGGGGGGGGGGGGGGGGGGGGGGGGGGGGGGGGGGGGGGGGGGGGGGGGGGGGGGGGGGGGGGGGGGGGGGGGGGGGGGGGGGGGGGGGGGGGGGGGGGGGGGGGGGGGGGGGGGGGGGGGGGGGGGGGGGGGGGGGGGGGGGGGGGGGGGGGGGGGGGGGGGGGGGGGGGGGGGGGGGGGGGGGGGGGGGGGGGGGGGGGGGGGGGGGGGGGGGGGGGGGGGGGGGGGGGGGGGGGGGGGGGGGGGGGGGGGGGGGGGGGGGGGGGGGGGGGGGGGGGGGGGGGGGGGGGGGGGGGGGGGGGGGGGGGGGGGGGGGGGGGGGGGGGGGGGGGGGGGGGGGGGGGGGGGGGGGGGGGGGGGGGGGGGGGGGGGGGGGGGGGGGGGGGGGGGGGGGGGGGGGGGGGGGGGGGGGGGGGGGGGGGGGGGGGGGGGGGGGGGGGGGGGGGGGGGGGGGGGGGGGGGGGGGGGGGGGGGGGGGGGGGGGGGGGGGGGGGGGGGGGGGGGGGGGGGGGGGGGGGGGGGGGGGGGGGGGGGGGGGGGGGAAATTGTGACGACAACACCTCGGAGCTCAACTCCCCGGGACACTGCCACAACCCCTAAATGTCAGGAGGCACCAAGAACAATGTTCTCGTCACAAGAATATCAGAACGATCCCAAGATACCCGCGTGATCCTAAATTTTTTTTGTGAAATTTGAGGAGAGGAAAGTCAAAACATCTACGTCAGGAGGCCTCACCAGAGCGACGAAGGGACTGAGGAGTAAAAAGAATCCTACTCTCCGATATATATAATCCTAAGACTCAAAACATTTTGTTCTAGACTCAACAATGTCAGCAATTCGATCAAGCAGGGGGCTCCTAAGTCGGGGATGGCTATGATTACCAACTTGTAACACCCATGATGCGGCTATATCTCCCACGTGTCGAGGCACGACTTAGAGGCATAACCGCATTGTGGTTTTGTCGCAAGAAGGGTCATCTTCACACAATCCCATGTAATGAACAAGAAAGGGATAAAGAGAGTTGGCTTACAATCGCCACTTCACACAATACTTAAGTAAATCATACATCATCCAAGTACACACATAGACCGACTACGGTCAAATCCAAAATAAAAGAAGATAAACCCCAAATGCTAGATCCCCGATCGTCCCAACTGGGCTCCACTACTGATCGTCAGGAAAAGACACGTAGTAACGACCAAGGTCCTCGTCGAACTCCCACTTGAGTTTGGTAGCATCACCTGCACTGGTATCATCTGCACCTGCAACTATTTTGCTAGTATCTGTGAGTCACGAGGACTCAACAATCTCAAAACCCGCGAGATCAAGACTATTTAAGCTTATGGGTAGGATGTGGTAATGAGGTGGAGTTGCAGCAAGCGCTAAGCAAATATGGTGGCTAACATACGAAAAATAAGAGTAAGATGAGAAGCTACGCAACGGTCGTGAAGCTAGAAGTGATCAAGAAGTGATCCTGAAACTACTTACGTCCAAACATAACCCAAAACCGTGTTCACTTCCCGGACTGCGCCGAAAAGAGACCATCACGGCTACACACGCGGTTGATGCTTTTTAATTAAGTCAAGTGTCAAGTTCTCGACAACTGGATATTAACAAATTCCCATCTGCCACATAACCGCGGGCACGGCTCTCGAAAGTTTATACCTGCAGGGGTGTCCCAACTTAGCCCATCACAAGCTCTCACGATCCACGAAGGGTATTCCTTCTCCCGGAATAGCCCGATCAGACTCGGAATCCCGGTTACAAGACATTTCGACAATGGTAAAACAAGTCCAGCAAGACCGCCCGAATTAGCCGACAAATCCCGATAGGAGCTGCACATATCTTGTTCTCAGGGCACACCGGATGGGCAAGACGTCGGGTTGTCATAGACCCTGGTTGCCCAGGGGGCGCCAGACATCGCCCAGTTAGGACCAACACTCGGAGGAGCACTGGCCCGGGGGGTTTAAAATAAAGATGACCCTCGGGTCTGCAGAACCCAAGGGAAAAAGGCTTAGGTTGTTAGGCAAATGTAAAACCAAGGTTGGGCCTTGCTGGAGGAGTTTTATTCAAAGTGAACTGTCAAGGGGGTCCCATAACCCCAACCGCGTAAGGAACGCAAAATCAAGAAACATAACACCGGTATGACAGAAACTAGGGCGGCAAGAGTGGAACAAAACACCGAGCAAAAGGCCTAGCCTTCCACCCTTTGCCAAGTGTATAGATGCATTAATTAAATAAGAGATATAGTGATATCCCAACATAATCATGTTCCAATATGGAGGAATCTTCAACTTCACCTGCAACTAACAACGCTATAAGAGGGGCTGAGCAAAAGCGGTAACATAGCCAAACAACGGTTTGCTAGGAAGGTGGGCTAGAGGCTTGACATGGCAATATGGGAGGCATGATAAACAATTGGTAGGTAGCGCGACATAGCGATAGAGTGAACAACTAGCAAGCAAAGATAGAAGTGATATCGAGGGTAATGATCATCTTGCCTGAAATCCCGCTAGGAAGAAGAATGAGTCCATGAAGTAGATGAACCAACGTAGTCGAACGGATCCTCACAAGCGCAATGATACCGAGAACTATTGAGAAGTAGCACAACCGGAAAGAAGCAAACAACATGGTAAACCAACAAGCATAAGCATGGCATGATGCACAACCAATTATGATGCATGCCCGGTTTAATGAGGCAAGGCATGGCAAAGTGCACAAAGAACACTACAAGTTAAGTGGAGCTCAATATGTAACAAGTTACATATTGATGAAACACCACATTCGATTATTTAGTTCACTCCCGTTTAGGTACTCAACAATATTAAATGTTGGTTAACATGGCAAGAGGTGAGGCATAAGTAAACTAACTATTTAGGCAAGTTTAAATGAAGCCGGAAATTACAAACAACAATTCCGGAAAATCCCCATATGCATATTATGAATTTGGTATTGTTCTGCCCTATACACAATTTTAGAGTTATTAAACATGCAAAATAAGTAAACCATGTTACTCTATGCAATTTCTACCCCATTTACATATAAAGTTTATTAAGTTCAGAGCTACGGTTATTTAGTTATTAAATAAAGCATTTTAACATGTCATTTGAGCAAATTTAATCAAGCAGCATTTTAAACATAGATGAAAGTGGCATATTGTGAGAGTACATGAAATTCTAAGCATTTTACATATATAAACCATTTTCATCCGATGCATGGTTGTTGAGGTATTATATGCATGAACAAAGAGGGTTTTTTCTGTAAAACAGTAAACTCTGGATAAATAGCTAAATTCGCAGAACTGAAGAAAAAAACAGGAACTGGGCCGAAACTGAGTAGCCCAACCGTTCACAGGAGGGGGCGCTGGATCTGATGCTCACCAGGCCTCATGGGCCGGCTCGGTGGGGAGGCTGGACGCGGGCTAGGCCTGCTAGCCCTGCACTCGGTCAACGCGCGAGCGAGACTGGAGCGGGCGAGTTGCTGCTGCTCATTTCTGAAGAACAGAAACAGCAGCACACCCATGGCAATGCAGAAGACGACGGCAGGGGTTCCTGGCGACGGGGTCGGCGGAAACCGGCGGGAACGGGCGGATCGAGGTGCGTGACGGCGTTCTCCGGCGAGGTGACGTGCGGGCGGAGCTGAAAGAGGCGGCGCATGGTGGTTTCCTGTACACAAAGAGTCAAGAGGGAGTTGAGGGCGCAGAGAAGAAAAGAAGGAAGGAGGGAGGAGAAGGACGGCGCGGGAGGGACTCGCCTGGAGGTCGCCGGCAGGGCGGGCTTGCCGGCACGGCACGAGGAGGCTTGGGTGGCCCTCTCCATGGGTGCTCGGGCGAAGGAGCTCCGGTGGCTAGGCAGATCAGCAAGAGGAGATGGGCGCGCGAGGTGAGGGACTTGGGCTGCAGGAGAGGTCCAGCGGGCAGCGCGTGGAGGAGGGCACGGGCATGGCTGAAGCCCCGGTGGCGGCTCCGGTGAGGTTGTAGCTACTGTTGCTAGGATGGCAGGGGCACAAGGCCATGGGCGCTCGTGTTCATGGAGGTAGGGGAGCTTGGAGCCTCGGGCAAGAGCTCCTGGATCGAGGGATCAACGATGTTGGATCGATGGATTGATTGGGTGGTTCGGTGGGAATCGAGGAGGGACAGGGGAGGCGCTAGATCGGGCGAGGTGGAGGGCGAGGGGATCTGGAGGCTGTAGGTGGCAAGCGATGGTTGGGGAGGGATGGATCCCGAGGGGGATTTGGTGAGTGGGTGGCGGCGGCTGATCCGAGGAGGGGGAAGGCTGAAGGTGGCGGCGGCTAGGGGGGACAAATGTCCTAGGATTTAGGGTTTGGTCTAAAAATGGACAAGGAGGTCTATATATATAGGAAAGAGTGGAGTTTGGATCATCCGATCGAAATCATACGGTCGAGATAAAATAGGCTTGGGAAGTCCAAATAAGAAACCGAAGATATATTAGAGATGTTTGGGGATGATCTGAATCCAAAGGTCACAATTGAGCGGGTCGGGTTCGGGAAAGTTTCCCCCCCCCCCCCCCCCCCCCCCCCCCCCCCCCCCCCCCCCCCCCCCCCCCCCCCCCCCCCCCCCCCCCCCCCCCCCCCCCCCCCCCCCCCCCCCCCCCCCCCCCCCCCCCCCCCCCCCCCCCCCCCCCCCCCCCCCCCCCCCCCCCCCCCCCCCCCCCCCCCCCCCCCCCCCCCCCCCCCCCCCCCCCCCCCCCCCCCCCCCCCCCCCCCCCCCCCCCCCCCCCCCCCCCCCCCCCCCCCCCCCCCCCCCCCCCCCCCCCCCCCCCCCCCCCCCCCCCCCCCCCCCCCCCCCCCCCCCCCCCCCCCCCCCCCCCCCCCCCCCCCCCCCCCCCCCCCCCCCCCCCCCCCCCCCCCCCCCCCCCCCCCCCCCCCCCCCCCCCCCCCCCCCCCCCCCCCCCCCCCCCCCCCCCCCCCCCCCCCCCCCCCCCCCCCCCCCCCCCCCCCCCCCCCCCCCCCCCCCCCCCCCCCCCCCCCCCCCCCCCCCCCCCCCCCCCCCCCCCCCCCCCCCCCCCCCCCCCCCCCCCCCCCCCCCCCCCCCCCCCCCCCCCCCCCCCCCCCCCCCCCCCCCCCCCCCCCCCCCCCCCCCCCCCCCCCCCCCCCCCCCCCCCCCCCCCCCCCCCCCCCCCCCCCCCCCCCCCCCCCCCCCCCCCCCCCCCCCCCCCCCCCCCCCCCCCCCCCCCCCCCCCCCCCCCCCCCCCCCCCCCCCCCCCCCCCCCCCCCCCCCCCCCCCCCCCCCCCCCCCCCCCCCCCCCCCCCCCCCCCCCCCCCCCCCCCCCCCCCCCCCCCCCCCCCCCCCCCCCCCCCCCCCCCCCCCCCCCCCCCCCCCCCCCCCCCCCCCCCCCCCCCCCCCCCCCCCCCCCCCCCCCCCCCCCCCCCCCCCCCCCCCCCCCCCCCCCCCCCCCCCCCCCCCCCCCCCCCCCCCCCCCCCCCCCCCCCCCCCCCCCCCCCCCCCCCCCCCCCCCCCCCCCCCCCCCCCCCCCCCCCCCCCCCCCCCCCCCCCCCCCCCCCCCCCCCCCCCCCCCCCCCCCCCCCCCCCCCCCCCCCCCCCCCCCCCCCCCCCCCCCCCCCCCCCCCCCCCCCCCCCCCCCCCCCCCCCCCCCCCCCCCCCCCCCCCCCCCCCCCCCCCCCCCCCCCCCCCCCCCCCCCCCCCCCCCCCCCCCCCCCCCCCCCCCCCCCCCCCCCCCCCCCCCCCCCCCCCCCCCCCCCCCCCCCCCCCCCCCCCCCCCCCCCCCCCTCTCTATCATATGTATTTGTTCCGGCTTATTCTGCAAGCCAAATCTTTGTTTTATTTTCAGTTGTGGTATTTGAGTTGCTTCAATGTCAAGTGTTGAATCCATACCTTTCCTAAGTGGTGTTCTCATATTTCTATGTGAATACTAATCCCTGTTGATCATCGAGATTGTCATATTAATTCTTTTCTAACCGGCGTGCTTCTCTCCAGGCTAATCCTATCATTTTTCCCATTCGCGAGATCAATTCTAAGTTTTCTCAATGGTACCCATTCCATCTGCCCCAAGTTGCCTTTGTTTTCATTGTTGATTTTTCAACAACTCCATTCAAGCCTTCTTCGTAAGGATGTTTTTTCAAATTCATTTGTGGAAGGAGTTGAAATTTTCTTCTTCGTTCTTTTCTTTCCATCAATCCAGCTTCTATTCGTTCATTCCGAAAGCATTGTGATGTTGCTCTCTTCACCCATTATCTCGTTCTGCCAAAGATCATGTTCTTTTCTTTGATTATCCATTCAACCGTAGTGTTGTGTCATCTCTTCAAGTTCTTTTCATCTTATCAAGTTTGCTCCTCTTGTCAACAGGAGTACTGCCGAAATTGTTCTTTCTCGTTCCTTGTATATCTCATTCCAACCGGTGTGGTTTCATATTCTTTGGTTTGTTAAGCCCTTGTTTCATGTCTATCAACCCACAAGGTTCTCATAATGTTCCTTGTTCCTCCTTTCTAACGGAGCTTTTCAATCTCGTTCATCTCCATTGTATTCTTTCATTCAAGATTGTCCAACCGCTCAAGGTTCATGGTTTCACTCATTGGTCGAAGAAGCAACTTTGTTTTACCTCTTCCTCTTTCGCTTCTCTCCGGTGCCATCCTTAGATCTCGGGACGAGATCTCTTGTAAGTGGAGGAGAGTTGTGACGCCCCAAGACTGGCGCTCCAGAGGACTTCCATATATTTCGTGTTCGCCGTGTGTTTTATTTTGTTTGTTGCATTCATCATGTCATCATGCGCATTGCATCCGCATGTTTTCGGAATGCAACAAACAAAATAAAACACACGGCGAACACGAAATATATGGAAGTCCTCTGGAGCGCCGGTCTTGGGGCGTCACAGTACCATCCTTTTTTGGCACTAGTATAATAGGAACAACACAAGGACTAAGAGATTCGCGTATATAACCTTTGTCGATCAGCTCCTATACTTGACGCATAATCTCCTTCGTCTCCTCTGGATTGGTACGGTATGGCGCACGGTTTGGCAGCGAAGCACCGGGAATTAAGTCAATCTGATGCTCAATCCCTCAAATAGATGGTGATCCCGGTGGCACGTCTTGTGGAAAGACGTCACTGAACTCCTACAAAATGTTTGTGATAGCAGGAGGCAAAGAGGAAGGCACGTCCTCGAATGAAAATAATGCCTCTTTGAACACAAAAGCATAGCAAACAGATTTGCTGAAATCTAGGTCATCAATATCAGATTTGGTGGCAAGTAAACAACACTTTTCAATTTAATTTCAGAAGCAACACTAGATGGTTTATTATTAGGCTTCATTTGTTGCGCAAATTATTTTGCCACAATCTAGGTCATCAATATCAGATTTGGTGGCAAGTAAACAACACTTTTCAATTTAATTTTAGCAGCAACACTAGATGGTTTATTATTAGGCTTCATTTGTTGCGCAAATTATTTTGCCACAACCTGATTTTCACTCTTATTTTTCTCCTATTTTGCTTTATTAGCTCTATTAATATCATCTTTCAAAATGGAACCAGGAGACATAGGAAGCAAAGTAATATGTTTATCCTTATGAACAAGAGTATACTTATTGTTTTTACCATGTTGTACAGATTTTTTATCAAATTTCCATGGTCTACCAAGTAATAAGGAACATGCTTGCATGGGTACCACATCACAATCAACATAATCAGCATATGTAGAGATACAAAAATGCACATGAACAGTACGTGTTACCTTAACCTTGCCGCTGTTGTTGAACCATTGGATGTAGTAAGGATGTGGATGTTGTCTTGTGGTGAGAGATAGCTTCGCCACCATCTCCAGGCTAGCCAATTTGTTGCAGCTCCCTCCATCTATGATGACGCGAACAGAACTTTTCGTGACAACTCCTTTTGTATTGAACAAATTATGCCTCTGATTTTCCTCAGCTTGTGTGACCTGCACACTCAAAACACGTTGAGCAACTAAACTTTCATACATGTCAGCATCTTCAGTAGCCATGTATTGTGTCTCATGATCAGAATCATCTCCACCGTGTTCTTCACTTGTAATAAGAGCCAAAGTCACCTCATCATAGTCACTAGCGGAATCATACCCACCATCCTCAGTAGCAATCATGACACACGAAGATTTGCATTCTCTCGCATAATGACCTCTACCTTACAACGACGACAAATAATATCATGTGTGTGCCCTGTTGATGCCAACGATGAAGAAGAGCTCTGTGCAGGCCCAGTAGGTGTGCTCTTGGCAGATAGTGGTGGTAGTGCCTACTTTCTTGTATCCGGCTGGAGGTGGAAGCTGACCGAGGTACCGGTGTAGCAGAACGTGTGGAAGTAGAATATGCACGCGGTGTCCATGATGAAGGTCGACCTGCAGAAAAATTAGTCTGAGCCAATGCTTGTCGATCATGCACTTCACGTTCAGCTTTGCAAGCAAGATGGAATAAACGAGTGATATTGTTGGGGGTACTCCTTATACTCTAAAATGGTCTGAATCTCTCTATTTAATCCACCCATAAAACGTGCAAGCATAGCTTCATTATCCTCAACAATACCACATCTAATCATGCTAGTTTGTAATTCTTGATAATACTCCTTTACAGAATTTTTCCTTGTCTCAAACGCTTCAGTTTTTGAAGTAGTTCACATTCATAATATGGTGGAACCCAACGAGTACGCATAACAGTTTTCAAAGTAGCCCAAGTAGTAGGGATATTATCATGATATAATCTACAATGTTCAGCCCACCAAACAGAAGCAAAACTAGTGAATTCGCAAATAGCAGTAGCAACATGTGAAACGTTGTTCAGTTTCTAACTCCCAAGTAAGATATACATCAGGAATGTATCTACCCTCAAACGATGGAATATTCAAATTTAGTTTAGTAATATGGTCATAATCTCATACCTGAGGTGGTGTTGCAGCCCTACCTTTGCGATTATATATATGCATGAGGTTGACCATGTGGTGGTAGTGGTGCTAGTGGTTGCATGTAGTTTTGATTTTGATCAACCTCATCCTCGTAATAGCCCTCCACCTTTGCAGTAGCAGCAGGACCTACAGAAGCATCAGCAGTAGTAGCAGCGGCACCAGAAGTTTGTCCTGGCTAAAGAGGAACACACTGTGCTCGCCCTGCTGGATCGCGGCGTGGAGGTGGTTGTGATGTTGTTGCAATGGTGTAGCAGATGCGGGTGGTGGCTGTGGTAGACGTGCGAGTACTTCATCGAACTTGGCATCCAAGTTGGGGTCAATTGTCTTCTCAATGTCATCAATCTGCTCCAGTGCCTTTCCAAAGCTGTCCATCACGTCTTCCACCTGTTGACTCAACATTTGCTGAAATTTATCATGAAGCTCCTTCTTCATCATGTTCTACCAGTCAATCTCGTCGGCTTGTGATCCTGCCATGGTTAGCAGCAATAGAAACACACAAGAATATGATCCTACAGACTACTAAAAAGTGGTGGTGGTGGGTTGTCACAAATCCGACAAGAAAATGGGGGGGGGGGGGGGGGGGGGGGGGGGGGGGGGGGGGGGGGGGGGGGGGGGGGGGGGGGGGGGGGGGGGGGGGGGGGGGGGGGGGGGGGGGGGGGGGGGGGGGGGGGGGGGGGGGGGGGGGGGGGGGGGGGGGGGGGGGGGGGGGGGGGGGGGGGGGGGGGGGGGGGGGGGGGGGGGGGGGGGGGGGGGGGGGGGGGGGGGGGGGGGGGGGGGGGGGGGGGGGGGGGGGGGGGGGGGGGGGGGGGGGGGGGGGGGGGGGGGGGGGGGGGGGGGGGGGGGGGGGGGGGGGGGGGGGGGGGGGGGGGGGGGGGGGGGGGGGGGGGGGGGGGGGGGGGGGGGGGGGGGGGGGGGGGGGGGGGGGGGGGGGGGGGGGGGGGGGGGGGGGGGGGGGGGGGGGGGGGGGGGGGGGGGGGGGGGGGGGGGGGGGGGGGGGGGGGGGGGGGGGGGGGGGGGGGGGGGGGGGGGGGGGGGGGGGGGGGGGGGGGGGGGGGGGGGGGGGGGGGGGGGGGGGGGGGGGGGGGGGGGGGGGGGGGGGGGGGGGGGGGGGGGGGGGGGGGGGGGGGGGGGGGGGGGGGGGGGGGGGGGGGGGGGGGGGGGGGGGGGGGGGGGGGGGGGGGGGGGGGGGGGGGGGGGGGGGGGGGGGGGGGGGGGGGGGGGGGGGGGGGGGGGGGGGGGGGGGGGGGGGGGGGGGGGGGGGGGGGGGGGGGGGGGGGGGGGGGGGGGGGGGGGGGGGGGGGGGGGGGGGGGGGGGGGGGGGGGGGGGGGGGGGGGGGGGGGGGGGGGGGGGGGGGGGGGGGGGGGGGGGGGGGGGGGGGGGGGGGGGGGGGGGGGGGGGGGGGGGGGGGGGGGGGGGGGGGGGGGGGGGGGGGGGGGGGGGGGGGGGGGGGGGGGGGGGGGGGGGGGGGGGGGGGGGGGGGGGGGGGGGGGGGGGGGGGGGGGGGGGGGGGGGGGGGGGGGGGGGGGGGGGGGGGGGGGGGGGGGGGGGGGGGGGGGGGGGGGGGGGGGGGGGGGGGGGGGGGGGGGGGGGGGGGGGGGGGGGGGGGGGGGGGGGGGGGGGGGGGGGGGGGGGGGGGGGGGGGGGGGGGGGGGGGGGGGGGGGGGGGGGGGGGGGGGGGGGGGGGGGGGGGGGGGGGGGGGGGGGGGGGGGGGGGGGGGGGGGGGGGGGGGGGGGGGGGGGGGGGGGGGGGGGGGGGGGGGGGGGGGGGGGGGGGGGGGGGGGGGGGGGGGGGGGGGGGGGGGGGGGGGGGGGGGGGGGGGGGGGGGGGGGGGGGGGGGGGGGGGGGGGGGGGGGGGGGGGGGGGGGGGGGGGGGGGGGGGGGGGGGGGGGGGGGGGGGGGGGGGGGGGGGGGGGGGGGGGGGGGGGGGGGGGGGGGGGGGGGGGGGGGGGGGGGGGGGGGGGGGGGGGGGGGGGGGGGGGGGGGGGGGGGGGGGGGGGGGGGGGGGGGGGGGGGGGGGGGGGGGGGGGGGGGGGGGGGGGGGGGGGGGGGGGGGGGGGGGGGGGGGGGGGGGGGGGGGGGGGGGGGGGGGGGGGGGGGGGGGGGGGGGGGGGGGGGGGGGGGGGGGGGGGGGGGGGGGGGGGGGGGGGGGGGGGGGGGGGGGGGGGGGGGGGGGGGGGGGGGGGGGGGGGGGGGGGGGGGGGGGGGGGGGGGGGGGGGGGGGGGGCTTTCCTTTCTTGGTAATGATTCTAATGTTCATGAGAATATGATGCTGCCTAAAATGGATACATTTGTTTTGCTTACAAATGAAGGGCCTAGCATGGACAAGAGGGATGAAAACTGGAGCAAGATCGAGATGATGGCAGGCGCAAGGGGAACAAAACTGGAGTTAGTGGTGATGATTTCAGGACTTTTAAGCCACCATAATGAGTGTATGAAGGCTTGGACAAAATATACAAGATGCCACTTCCTAAATTTTGTCCAGAGGCTATTAGAGGTGCTACGTCGCCTTACTTTTGGGCCAGGCCCATGTAATTTCGAAATACTTGAGTTAAGGTTGTTTTTAGAGTCCGTATGTATGGGGAAACAAGAGTTAGGGTTGGTTTCGGACCCCTCCTCCAAGGGGTCATGAAATTCCCCCCTCTTCCTCCATATATATAGCCCTTAGGGGGTCATTTAGACTTTGGGTTTTGTTTAGATTAAAAGTTCGCCATAGGTGCAACTTCGCGTACTTCATTTGTGTTCAATGACCAGACCAAGACGTCACAGAACCCCACCTTCATTAATAAAGCTTTCCTCTTATATTCGCAATATCCAGATTGGAATTTTAGTTTCTTGCTTGTTCTTCATTTGCGTGCAGGAAACAGACCCTCGTGGTCAGGTTGATCATCCTCCCGCGTGGTCAATAACATCTCGGAGTTGGTTTAACAATTGCTAAGGCGCGACGTCCTCGCACGTTCATAGTTGGATCGTCAAACTCTACTGCACCAAAAATGATAACCACCATCTCATCGAAACATCGGGACACCTTCGCCTCTATCAAGTGGTACCAGATTTCCAGGTTGCTCGGTGAGATTTTCCAATTTTTCATAGTTTAGGTCGAGTCTGTTCTTCATACCTACAGTCCACAAAAAAGCCACAACAAAATTAGGGTTAGTTCATCATATCCAAACCAATATGAGCCATAGTATAATCTTTTTTGTATTTGCTTTGTTAAATTTGCGGTTGTATCATCATGTCAAGTTGCTGGTCTTAGTGTCTAGTCCTTTAGAGTTACAAGTTCTGTTCACAAGTTGTCACGCCGCCTCCGCAGTATCGTCACAACCGCTGCCATATACCACCATCGTCATCACTGCTGTCATATACCACCATCATCATCGCCGCTGCCATATACCACATATCCGCTGCCATCATGCTAATCCGATTCCATGTCCATCACAGCTTCGCCACTAGTCCGTGTTCCACCGACCTACATATCTCCGCCTCCTATCTGAGTTCCACCAGATTCATCTCCGCCACCAGTCTGAGTTCCACCAGATTCATCTCCGCCACCAGTCCGAGTTCCACCAGATTCATCTTTGCCACCAGTCCTAGTCCGAGTCCAGTATTTGTTGCTTTGTTTTCGATTCCAGATCACGTCATACTATGAGTCATGACCAAGTCGGACTCCCCAACTTTCGTGCCAGCCGTAGAAGAAAAATAGTTCCACATTGAAAAAAACTAAGTCTGGAAAATTCTGGCTAGGCAGTTTTTAGGCCATTTGTAGACTTTTACGGAAAAAAATTGTTGCGAAGCAAAAAAAAAGAGGAAAAAAGTGCAAAAAAAGTGAAAAAAATGAAAAAAAATTCAGAGTGTGCTCCTCCCTTGTTTACGTGCAGCGCCGTGATTTTGTTACTGTTCTAGGCTCGCGTCTCTAGCACGGTCTAGCCTAGGACCAGCACCGTACCGTCGTTGAGAGTTTATTCAACTTTGCATCTCTGAATTGATTTTTGCTAACATTTTTGCTACCATATCATAAGCCTTCCCAGCTCCACATACAACTACATCGTGTGTTTGACACCTCCTGGCAATCGCACTGTCCAAGCTTTGAGAGTTTTGACTACAACAGTTGCCGATCACCACCTCCGGCTGGGTAAGAACTGGTAAGAATTTGAGAGGGGGGGGGGGGGGGGGGGGGGGGGGGGGGGGGGGGGGGGGGGGGGGGGGGGGGGGGGGGGGGGGGGGGGGGGGGGGGGGGGGGGGGGGGGGGGGGGGGGGGGGGGGGGGGGGGGGGGGGGGGGGGGGGGGGGGGGGGGGGGGGGGGGGGGGGGGGGGGGGGGGGGGGGGGGGGGGGGGGGGGGGGGGGGGGGGGGGGGGGGGGGGGGGGGGGGGGGGGGGGGGGGGGGGGGGGGGGGGGGGGGGGGGGGGGGGGGGGGGGGGGGGGGGGGGGGGGGGGGGGGGGGGGGGGGGGGGGGGGGGGGGGGGGGGGGGGGGGGGGGGGGGGGGGGGGGGGGGGGGGGGGGGGGGGGGGGGGGGGGGGGGGGGGGGGGGGGGGGGGGGGGGGGGGGGGGGGGGGGGGGGGGGGGGGGGGGGGGGGGGGGGGGGGGGGGGGGGGGGGGGGGGGGGGGGGGGGGGGGGGGGGGGGGGGGGGGGGGGGGGGGGGGGGGGGGGGGGGGGGGGGGGGGGGGGGGGGGGGGGGGGGGGGGGGGGGGGGGGGGGGGGGGGGGGGGGGGGGGGGGGGGGGGGGGGGGGGGGGGGGGGGGGGGGGGGGGGGGGGGGGGGGGGGGGGGGGGGGGGGGGGGGGGGGGGGGGGGGGGGGGGGGGGGGGGGGGGGGGGGGGGGGGGGGGGGGGGGGGGGGGGGGGGGGGGGGGGGGGGGGGGGGGGGGGGGGGGGGGGGGGGGGGGGGGGGGGGGGGGGGGGGGGGGGGGGGGGGGGGGGGGGGGGGGGGGGGGGGGGGGGGGGGGGGGGGGGGGGGGGGGGGGGGGGGGGGGGGGGGGGGGGGGGGGGGGGGGGGGGGGGGGGGGGGGGGGGGGGGGGGGGGGGGGGGGGGGGGGGGGGGGGGGGGGGGGGGGGGGGGGGGGGGGGGGGGGGGGGGGGGGGGGGGGGGGGGGGGGGGGGGGGGGGGGGGGGGGGGGGGGGGGGGGGGGGGGGGGGGGGGGGGGGGGGGGGGGGGGGGGGGGGGGGGGGGGGGGGGGGGGGGGGGGGGGGGGGGGGGGGGGGGGGGGGGGGGGGGGGGGGGGGGGGGGGGGGGGGGGGGGGGGGGGGGGGGGGGGGGGGGGGGGGGGGGGGGGGGGGGGGGGGGGGGGGGGGGGGGGGGGGGGGGGGGGGGGGGGGGGGGGGGGGGGGGGGGGGGGGGGGGGGGGGGGGGGGGGGGGGGGGGGGGGGGGGGGGGGGGGGGGGGGGGGGGGGGGGGGGGGGGGGGGGGGGGGGGGGGGGGGGGGGGGGGGGGGGGGGGGGGGGGGGGGGGGGGGGGGGGGGGGGGGGGGGGGGGGGGGGGGGGGGGGGGGGGGGGGGGGGGGGGGGGGGGGGGGGGGGGGGGGGGGGGGGGGGGGGGGGGGGGGGGGGGGGGGGGGGGGGGGGGGGGGGGGGGGGGGGGGGGGGGGGGGGGGGGGGGGGGGGGGGGGGGGGGGGGGGGGGGGGGGGGGGGGGGGGGGGGGGGGGGGGGGGGGGGGGGGGGGGGGGGGGGGGGGGGGGGGGGGGGGGGGGGGGGGGGGGGGGGGGGGGGGGGGGGGGGGGGGGGGGGGGGGGGGGGGGGGGGGGGGGGGGGGGGGGGGGGGGGGGGGGGGGGGGGGGGGGGGGGGGGGGGGGGGGGGGGGGGGGGGGGGGGGGGGGGGGGGGGGGGGGGGGGGGGGGGGGGGGGGGGGGGGGGGGGGGGGGGGGGGGGGGGGGGGGGGGGGGGGGGGGGGGGGGGGGGGGGGGGGGGGGGGGGGGGGGGGGGGGGGGGGGGGGGGGGGGGGGGGGGGGGGGGGGGGGGGGGGGGGGGGGGGGGGGGGGGGGGGGGGGGGGGGGGGGGGGGGGGGGGGGGGGGGGGGGGGGGGGGGGGGGGGGGGGGGGGGGGGGGGGGGGGGGGGGGGGGGGGGGGGGGGGGGGGGGGGGGGGGGGGGGGGGGGGGGGGGGGGGGGGGGGGGGGGGGGGGGGGGGGGGGGGGGGGGGGGGGGGGGGGGGGGGGGGGGGGGGGGGGGGGGGGGGGGGGGGGGGGGGGGGGGGGGGGGGGGGGGGGGGGGGGGGGGGGGGGGGGGGGGGGGGGGGGGGGGGGGGGGGGGGGGGGGGGGGGGGGGGGGGGGGGGGGGGGGGGGGGGGGGGGGGGGGGGGGGGGGGGGGGGGGGGGGGGGGGGGGGGGGGGGGGGGGGGGGGGGGGGGGGGGGGGGGGGGGGGGGGGGGGGGGGGGGGGGGGGGGGGGGGGGGGGGGGGGGGGGGGGGGGGGGGGGGGGGGGGGGGGGGGGGGGGGGGGGGGGGGGGGGGGGGGGGGGGGGGGGGGGGGGGGGGGGGGGGGGGGGGGGGGGGGGGGGGGGGGGGGGGGGGGGGGGGGGGGGGGGGGGGGGGGGGGGGGGGGGGGGGGGGGGGGGGGGGGGGGGGGGGGGGGGGGGGGGGGGGGGGGGGGGGGGGGGGGGGGGGGGGGGGGGGGGGGGGGGGGGGGGGGGGGGGGGGGGGGGGGGGGGGGGGGGGGGGGGGGGGGGGGGGGGGGGGGGGGGGGGGGGGGGGGGGGGGGGGGGGGGGGGGGGGGGGGGGGGGGGGGGGGGGGGGGGGGGGGGGGGGGGGGGGGGGGGGGGGGGGGGGGGGGGGGGGGGGGGGGGGGGGGGGGGGGGGGGGGGGGGGGGGGGGGGGGGGGGGGGGGGGGGGGGGGGGGGGGGGGGGGGGGGGGGGGGGGGGGGGGGGGGGGGGGGGGGGGGGGGGGGGGGGGGGGGGGGGGGGGGGGGGGGGGGGGGGGGGGGGGGGGGGGGGGGGGGGGGGGGGGGGGGGGGGGGGGGGGGGGGGGGGGGGGGGGGGGGGGGGGGGGGGGGGGGGGGGGGGGGGGGGGGGGGGGGGGGGGGGGGGGGGGGGGGGGGGGGGGGGGGGGGGGGGGGGGGGGGGGGGGGGGGGGGGGGGGGGGGGGGGGGGGGGGGGGGGGGGGGGGGGGGGGGGGGGGGGGGGGGGGGGGGGGGGGGGGGGGGGGGGGGGGGGGGGGGGGGGGGGGGGGGGGGGGGGGGGGGGGGGGGGGGGGGGGGGGGGGGGGGGGGGGGGGGGGGGGGGGGGGGGGGGGGGGGGGGGGGGGGGGGGGGGGGGGGGGGGGGGGGGGGGGGGGGGGGGGGGGGGGGGGGGGGGGGGGGGGGGGGGGGGGGGGGGGGGGGGGGGGGGGGGGGGGGGGGGGGGGGGGGGGGGGGGGGGGGGGGGGGGGGGGGGGGGGGGGGGGGGGGGGGGGGGGGGGGGGGGGGGGGGGGGGGGGGGGGGGGGGGGGGGGGGGGGGGGGGGGGGGGGGGGGGGGGGGGGGGGGGGGGGGGGGGGGGGGGGGGGGGGGGGGGGGGGGGGGGGGGGGGGGGGGGGGGGGGGGGGGGGGGGGGGGGGGGGGGGGGGGGGGGGGGGGGGGGGGGGGGGGGGGGGGGGGGGGGGGGGGGGGGGGGGGGGGGGGGGGGGGGGGGGGGGGGGGGGGGGGGGGGGGGGGGGGGGGGGGGGGGGGGGGGGGGGGGGGGGGGGGGGGGGGGGGGGGGGGGGGGGGGGGGGGGGGGGGGGGGGGGGGGGGGGGGGGGGGGGGGGGGGGGGGGGGGGGGGGGGGGGGGGGGGGGGGGGGGGGGGGGGGGGGGGGGGGGGGGGGGGGGGGGGGGGGGGGGGGGGGGGGGGGGGGGGGGGGGGGG
Organism: Thinopyrum obtusiflorum; assembly: GCA_036873465.1. Lineage (NCBI taxonomy): Eukaryota > Viridiplantae > Streptophyta > Magnoliopsida > Poales > Poaceae > Thinopyrum > Thinopyrum obtusiflorum. Next base: position 40,455 of record JAAAWM010011707.1, read on the forward strand.
GGGGGGGGGGGGGGGGGGGGGGGGGGGGGGGGGGGGGGGGGGGGGGGGGGGGGGGGGGGGGGGGGGGGGGGGGGGGGGGGGGGGGGGGGGGGGGGGGGGGGGGGGGGGGGGGGGGGGGGGGGGGGGGGGGGGGGGGGGGGGGGGGGGGGGGGGGGGGGGGGGGGGGGGGGGGGGGGGGGGGGGGGGGGGGGGGGGGGGGGGGGGGGGGGGGGGGGGGGGGGGGGGGGGGGGGGGGGGGGGGGGGGGGGGGGGGGGGGGGGGGGGGGGGGGGGGGGGGGGGGGGGGGGGGGGGGGGGGGGGGGGGGGGGGGGGGGGGGGGGGGGGGGGGGGGGGGGGGGGGGGGGGGGGGGGGGGGGGGGGGGGGGGGGGGGGGGGGGGGGGGGGGGGGGGGGGGGGGGGGGGGGGGGGGGGGGGGGGGGGGGGGGGGGGGGGGGGGGGGGGGGGGGGGGGGGGGGGGGGGGGGGGGGGGGGGGGGGGGGGGGGGGGGGGGGGGGGGGGGGGGGGGGGGGGGGGGGGGGGGGGGGGGGGGGGGGGGGGGGGGGGGGGGGGGGGGGGGGGGGGGGGGGGGGGGGGGGGGGGGGGGGGGGGGGGGGGGGGGGGGGGGGGGGGGGGGGGGGGGGGGGGGGGGGGGGGGGGGGGGGGGGGGGGGGGGGGGGGGGGGGGGGGGGGGGGGGGGGGGGGGGGGGGGGGGGGGGGGGGGGGGGGGGGGGGGGGGGGGGGGGGGGGGGGGGGGGGGGGGGGGGGGGGGGGGGGGGGGGGGGGGGGGGGGGGGGGGGGGGGGGGGGCGGACAGAGGATCAATTAAATTTCGCAGGAAACTAACTAAATCTATCTTATGTGAATAAGCAGGCATCATTGCTGGCCGCGACCTCACGCACTGCCGAAGTCTCCGGACTAAAGCAGAGACTGGAGCAGGCCGAGGAGGAGCTCGGCCAAGCGAGGAAGCACCTGGAAGACAAGCAAGGTATGTAATGACTCGCTATATATTCGAAAGGAATAAATGATGTGTATTGACCGTAGTGTCATGATATGTGTAGGAGCGACGACCAAGGTCGAGGCCCTGAAAAGGCCCTGGTCGAAGCCGAGGAGAAAGCTGCCAAGGAACAAGCCGCCCGTAAGAAGCTTAAGGCCAGGCTTAATGAGGTCCAGCAGGAGCTCCAGGATGCCGTGAAAAAATGCGAGACCTTGGAGTGCGATGTTTTGGCTCGAGAGACCGAACTCGCCAAGGCTCGCCAAAGCACGGAAGAGGCCCGGGTTGAAGCCCAGGGCGCCCTCTAGGAGATCCAGGAGGCCAAGAAGATCGCGGCGGGTAAGGCGTTTAGTATGCAAAGCAAGTATGTGAAGAAGAAGTATCTTTTACTAACCCGGATTCGGAGTTCTCCAGGGGCTTTTGCGGATCTGCCACACAGTGTGTCCGACGCTGCGGAGTTCTTCCGAGCCGAAGAAGGGAGCTCAACGGAGAAGCTGTTTTGGTCGCAATATCTTGCGCCAGAACATCCAGTGCCCTTTAGCGATCAGCTGAAACAGCTGGTCGAGCTGCATAGGGTGGCCAAACTAGCCATGAAGGATTTGATAATCCGGATGTGGCCTGCCGAAGCTATACCCAGTAGCTACTTCAGCCTCGTGAAGCGGCTGGTGAGTGCCTGTCCTCGGCTGGACGTCGTCAAGTGGTCGGTCTACATCGAGGGCGCGCGCATGGCCTTCGCCCGCGTCAAGGTATGGTGGGCGAAGATGGATGCCGTCAAGCTTGTGACCGAGGGGCCGCCTGAGGGTAAGGAGCACCGCACGCCCGAGCGGTATTTCGAAGACGTCCTGGAGGGGTCTCGTATTGTGGCGATGCAATGTGCGCAAGACATTATCTTCGAATGAATACATTCATGTTGTCTCTGCCTTGTATGATGAAACAAAGTCGTTATGTAATATAAAGTTTGTTATTTGAAAAAAATTTACCTCCTGTGCGGCCGTATTATGTAAAATCTGAGAGTTGGCCAGTCGTCGGCTTCTGCCCCCACGTAGGTAATACGGGGGTGTTCGGGATGGAATCTAAACACTCTTGATCCAATTGTTTGGTCCTTGAAGGAGGTGTTTAGCGCAACGAACCAGGCAATCGGACTATGCGGCTTTAGCACTCTCACTTAGCCATAGGAGTTTGACAATAAAAATGTGGGCGCAGCCCCTAGTATCCGAACTAGGATGCTATAAGCGCCTGATCGGGTAAGTACCGATCCTTCGCGTAATGCGGAAAAAATCTCTAACGATTTGAGACCTCCGAAGAGCTGACCGGCTCTCGCCGCATCATGACAGTTAGTTTTCGGCTTTCTCTACTGAGGTGCTCAGCCGAGTAAACCAGGGCACAATCGCAGTAGTTCTCCCTTTACTACCCTAGCCGATATAGCGGAACGTAAGGTAATAAGCACAGGAGCCGGGCAACCCAACTATTGACCAAAGACATGATTCGGATCCAATGCATATAGTGCTAAATTCGGGGTGCCGAACTATACTGTAAAATGTGTTCGGACTTTGTTGCCGCATTGCGGGGCGCTATGAAGCCCCTGGCCAATTGAAACGTACCAAAGTGTACAGGTGCTATTTGATAGAGTTATCAAAAAAGAGAAAAAGGAAGAAAGTGTAGTAAGCTAGAGCCGCACAATTTGGGCCGCAAACTTTTTCCATTATAATTTCATTAATACGTCAAAGCATATTTATACAAGTAGTGCGATAAGCAAAACGGCTATTTAATATGCCATAACCAGGGGGAAGCTGCGTGTGGGTCCTGAAGACAGTTAGAGGGATCGTTAAGGAGACCACCTAAGAATTTCCCAGTACGTCCGTGCTCCCTGCCGCCTTGGTGTATTTATCCTTCGAAAGGACCGTGGGTCAGGCTGTCAGAGGAGGCCCGTGGAAAGGAAACCTGAAAAGGGAAAAATATAAAAAGTGAAAGTATGTGTGTGTGTCCGGGGTTGGTCGAGCCGTACTGTGGATCACCATCTAGCTATGCCTCCGTCGATGCCCATGGTATTTTGAGTGCGTAGTTATGTACGCGCAGTACGAATACCGCCACTTGATCGGGACTGGGACGGAGGCCAAATTGCTAGTCGAGCTCTTGACGAGCCGAGCTGTCCTGCTGCAGAATAGTCCAGACTCTCTTGACAGAGTCCGGGAGCTCGGCCGCCGAATTAAGGTTCTGCTTGAAAAGGCCGCTCTGTACTTCTGCTGCTAAGGCCGCGGTGTGCTCCTCGGTACGGAGGGAGCGTTCCGTGTTTCCATTGATTGTTATGACGCCGCGTGGTCCGGGCATCTTGAGCTTGAGATAAGCATAGTGTGGCACCGCGTTGAATCGAGCGAATGCGGTTCATCCAAGCAGTGCGTGATAGCCGCTGTGAAAGGGGACGATATCGAAGATTAACTCTTCGCTTCGGAAGTTGTCCGGAGATCCGAAGACAACCTCTAGTGTGATTGAGCCCGTGCAGCGGGCCTCTACACCTGGTATGACTCCTTTAAAGGTAGTCTTTGTGGGCTTGATCCGTGATGGATTAATGCCCATTTTGTGCACTGTGTCCTGATAGAGCAGACTGAGGCTGCTACCACCGTCCATGAGGACTCGCGTCAGGTGAAATCCATCAATGATTGGGTCTAGGACCAGCGCGGCTGAACCGCCATGACGGATACTGGTCGGATGATCCCGACGATCAAAGGTGATCGGGCATGACGACCATGGATTGAATTTTGGGGCGACTGGCTCTATCGCGTAGACGTCCCTGAGCGCGCGCTTGCGCTCCCTCTTGGGGATGTGTGTAGCATATATCATGTTCACCGTTTTGACCTGAGGGGGAAACTTCTTCTGTCCCCCTGTGTTCGGTTGCTGGGGCTCCTCATCATCGTCCTCGCTTTGCGATCCCTTTTCCTTGTTCTCGGCGTTTAACTTGCCGGCCTGTTTAAAAACCCAACAATCTCTGTTGGTATGATTGGCTGGTTTGTCTGGGCTGCCATGGATCTGGCACGGGCGATCGAGTATGCGGTCCAAGCTGGATGGTCCCTGATTGTTTCTTTTATACGGCTTCTTCCGCTGACCGGACTTGGAGCCACTGAATCCGGTGTTGACTGTCGTGTCATCGGTGTTGTCACCATTGTTTCGGCGTTTGTGTCTGTTGCGTCGGAGCTTGCCGTTGCTATTTTTGACCTCGGAGGTGCCCGTTTCGCTTGCCGTGTTTTTGCTACAGGCCAACCAACTATCCTCACCCGCGCAAAAGCGGGTCATGAGTGCCGTGAGGGCTGCCATGGACTTCGGCTTTTCTTGGCCGAGGTGGCGGGCGAGCCATTCATCGCGGATGCTATGTTTAAAGGCCGCTAGTGCTTCGTCACCCGGACAGTCGATGATCTGGTTCTTTTTAGTTAGGAACCTAGTCCAAAATTTCCTGGCTGACTCTCCAGGCTGTTGAACTATGTGACTTAAGTCATCGGCATCTGGTGGCCAGACATATGTACCTTGGAAGTTGTCAAGGAAGGCTTCTTCCAAGTCCTCCCAGCTGCCAATAGAATTTTCAGGCAGACTGTTTAACCAGTGCCGAGCTGGCCCGGGGGGGGGGGGGGGGGGGGGGGGGGGGGGGGGGGGGGGGGGGGGGGGGGGGGGGGGGGGGGGGGGGGGGGGGGGGGGGGGGGGGGGGGGGGGGGGGGGGGGGGGGGGGGGGGGGGGGGGGGGGGGGGGGGGGGGGGGGGGGGGGGGGGGGGGGGGGGGGGGGGGGGGGGGGGGGGGGGGGGGGGGGGGGGGGGGGGGGGGGGGGGGGGGGGGGGGGGGGGGGGGGGGGGGGGGGGGGGGGGGGGGGGGGGGGGGGGGGGGGGGGGGGGGGGGGGGGGGGGGGGGGGGGGGGGGGGGGGGGGGGGGGGGGGGGGGGGGGGGGGGGGGGGGGGGGGGGGGGGGGGGGGGGGGGGGGGGGGGGGGGGGGGGGGGGGGGGGGGGGGGGGGGGGGGGGGGGGGGGGGGGGGGGGGGGGGGGGGGGGGGGGGGGGGGGGGGGGGGGGGGGGGGGGGGGGGGGGGGGGGGGGGGGGGGGGGGGGGGGGGGGGGGGGGGGGGGGGGGGGGGGGGGGGGGGGGGGGGGGGGGGGGGGGGGGGGGGGGGGGGGGGGGGGGGGGGGGGGGGGGGGGGGGGGGGGGGCTTCGGCGTCGTCCGGAGTATTATTTTCTCTGGTGCCGGTATTGCTATCTTTTGCACGACACGACTTAGAGCGGCGTCGCTGACGCCGGCGCTTAGGCTGTGTCTCAGGAGGTTTATCCTTGGCTGGATCTTCTTTGTCGTCGTCGTTAGGTTCTTTAGGTGTATCCACCATGTACACGTCGTACGAAGAAGTGGCCGTCCAACATCCGGTAAACGGCGGGTTTTGGCCATGCTCCTCATCTGCATCGTCGTCCATACCGTCGATGTCTTCGGAGCCGTAATCGAGCATGTCAGTTAAGTCCTCGACAGTGGCTATGAAGTGGGTGGCGGGTGGGAAGCGAAATTCGTCATCAGCCTCCAGTTCAGACCGGATATTTTTCGGCTATGAGTCCCCCGCTAATGATAGATTTTTCAATGAGTTTAGCACGTCAGCTAAAGGCGAGTGCCGGAAGATGTCCGCGGCGCTGAATTCGATGATCGATGACCAATCTAGCTCGTCGTGTGCGGACACACACGGTTCGTAACTTATAGCCGGAAACGAGTCCGAGGTTCCGGTGACACAGATATCACCCGAAGTTAGATCTGTGTGCGGCTCCAACGCCGCGGAGTCTGCGGCTTCCGTGGCGGGGTTGAGCTTCCCGTCCTCGGATGGCGCGATCTGCTCCGGATCTAGGGCTAGAGCGGCTACAGGTGCAATTTCTTGGGTATGGTCCGATGACAGATTTAAGTCATGTTCATCACGGTGACAGGGAGCGACTGCCGTGGTTTCGAATTCGTCGAAGATCAAGTCTCCGCGGATATCCGTGACATAGTTCAAGCTCCCAAATTTGACCTGATGGCCAGGGGCGTAGCTGTCGATCTGCTCCAGATGGCCAAGCGAGTTGGCCCGCAGTGCGAAGCCGCCGAATACGAAGATCTGTCCGGGGAGGAAGGTCTCCCTTTGGACAACATCATTGTAGACGATTGAAGGAGCCATCGAGCCTTTTGAGGACGGCACAGTGGAACTCTCAATGAAAGCACCAATGTCAGTGTCAAAACCGGCGAATCTCGGGTAGGGGGTCCCGAACTGTGCGTCTAAGGTCGATGGTAACAGGAGACGGGGGACACAATGTTTACCCAGGTTCGGGCCCTCTCTATGGAGGTAATACCCTACTTCCTGCTTGATTGATCTTGATGAATATGAGTGTTTCAAGAGTTGATCTACCACGAGATCATAATGGCTAAACCCTAGAAGTCTAGCCTGTTTGACTACGATTGTATATCCCTCCTCCGGACTAAGCCCTCCGGTTTATATAGACACCGGAGGGATCTAGGGTTACATCAAGTCGGTTACAGAGAAGGAAATCTTCATATGTGGTCGCCAAGCTTGCCCTCCACGCCAAGGAAAGTCCCATCTGGACACGGGTAGAGTCTTCGGTCTTGTATCTTCACAGCCCATCAGTCCGGCCCATGTCCAACAGGCCGGACGCCCGAGGACCCCTTAGTCCAGGACTCCCTCAGTCATCCCATCACTGTGGTTAGTTCTGCTCCCTTGGGGGATATTATTCAAAACAGAGAAGCCACTAGTCGGGTAGCCAAGTGGGCCATCGAGCTTGGGCCCCATGGTTTGAAGTATATGCCTCGGACAGCTATCAAGTCTCAAGCACTTGTGGATTTTATCAATGACTGGACCGAGCTGCAGATGCCTGAAGAGAAGCCAGATAGCACATATTGGACTATTCACTTTGATGGATCCAGGCAGTTGGAAGGCTCGGGCGCTGGAGTTATTTTGACTTCCCCATGAGGTGATAAATTTTATTATGTTTTAAGGTTGATGTTCCCTTGTACTAACAATGCAGCTGAGTATGAGGCCTTGCTCCATGGTCTTCGGATGGCTAAAGAGATGAATCTAAGCCGGGTGAGGTGTTTTGGCGACTCAGATTTGGTGGCTCAGCAAGTTTCAGGCACTTGGAATTCTAAAGATCCACTCATGGCGACTTACCACCGAGAGGTTGATGCTATCGCTGGTCATTTCAAAGGTTATCAAGTGGAACATGTTGATCGCAGGAAAAATGAGGCGGCTGATGCTTTAAGCCAGCTAGGGTCTCAGGGTAAGCCGGTACCACCTAATATTTTCCTTGATATTCTACATAACCCTTCAGTCAAATTGCCTTCGGAGGAAGATCTTGTTGTTCCTGACCCAGAGGCGCAATTGGTGGCGGCTCTTCATGCTATTCCTGATTGGACAGTTCCATATTTGGCTTATATGACCCGGGGCGAGTTACCTGAAGATGAAACTTTGGCCAGACAGATAACCCGGCGGTCTAAGTCAATGACTATTGTCAATGGAGAGTTGCACCGATGCAGTGTCACAGGGGTGTTTCAACGTTGTATTTCTCCTAAGGAAGGCCGTGAGATTCTATGAGAGATTCATGAAGGAGATTGTGGTCATCATGCCGGCTCTAAGTCTCTTGTGGCTAAGGCCTTTCGTCATGGGTTTTACTGGCTGACGGCTCATGCTGATGCAGAAGATTTGGTCAGTAAATGTGATGGTTGTCAGAAATTTTCAAGACGAGCTCATGTGCCGGCTCAAGAATTGAAGATGATTCCAATTACTTGGCCATTTGCAGTCTGGGGGTTGGATATGGTTGGACCTTTTAAAAGATCCAAGGATAAAAAGACCCACCTGTTGGTGGCGGTTGATAAGTTTACTAAGTGGGTTGAGGCAGAGCCGGTCAGTAAGTGTGATGTGGCGACAACAGTTCAATTCATCAAAAAGGTGATCTTCCGTTTCGGTTACCCTCACAACATTATAACTAATAATGGCACTAATCTGTCTAAAGGTGCTATGAAAGAGTTCTGTCAATGAGAGCATATTCGTCTTGATATATCCTCAGTGGCCCACCCCCAGTCCAATGGCCAAGCTGAAAGAGCCAATCAAGAAATCATGAGAGGCATAAAACCCCGGGTTATGGTCCCCTTGCAGAGGACGCCGGGTTGTTGGGTTGAGGAGTTACCTTCAGTGCTTTGGAGTGTTAATACCACCCCCAACAGGTCTACGGGTTACACGCTGTTCTTCATGGTTTACGGGGCAGAGGCGGTTCTCCCAAGTGACATCCGTCATGACTCACCTCGTGTGGCGGCTTATGTTGAAGCTGATAATGAAAAAGCACGTCAGGATGCTCTTGACCTTCTGGATGAGGAGCGTGACCTTGCGGTGGCTCGTTCGGCGATTTACCAACAAGACATGCGTCGTTATCATAGCCGCCGGGTTAAAACCAGGACCTTTCAAGAAGGGGATTTGGTGCTCCGGCTCATCCAAGATCAAATTGATATGCACAAGCTATCCCCACCTCGGGAAGGGCCCTTTGTGGTCAGCAAAAACCTGAACAACGGGTCATACTACCTTATCGATGTTCGAGACCATAAGGACTCACGCACGTCGGAGGAGGAGACCCGCCGACCGTAGAATATTGCTCATCTTCGGCCTTATTACACATGAGCCACCGGCTCTTGTGATGTACATATTTAAACCAATGTATATATTATGATTCAGTTGAATAAAGCCGGCACCCCTGAGAATTCGGAGCCTCTGTCGTTTCAGTTTCCAGCAAAATTGAGTGTTTGTTTCTTGATTCATTGGTCTCATAGGGGCTTCCTGCTCATTGAGCATAGCTGTTCACACCCATGAGATCTGGTTCTCAAGCCGATTTATTGGACATTTGGGGGCTTCCTGTTCATTGAACATAGCTCACTCACCCATCTTGATCCGGCCTCCGGCCACCTTATTGGACATTTGGGGGCTTCCTGTTCATTGAACATAGCTCTCTCACCCATCTTGATCCGGCCTCCGGCCACCTTATTGGACATTTGGGGGCTTCCTGTTCATTGAACATAGCTCGCTCACCCATCTTGATCCGGCTTCCGGCCACATTATTGGACATTTGGGGGCTTCCTGTTCAATGAACATAGCTCGCTCACCCATCTTGATCCGGCCTCCGACCACCTTATTGGTCACATGGGGGCTTCCTGCTCCCCGAGCATACCTGTTCACACCCATGTGATCTGGTTTCCAAGCCGAACATTGAGTTAAACCTGCCTGTTTGCTTGATGCTACTCCGCTAGGTGACCCGCCGTACTCTTGACAGTTACTCTTTTAAATAAGACCCTGAACTTGTCAACGTTAAAATGGTGGCCTTTGTCACATGAGAGCCAGCTTACAGAGAGCTAGGACAAACTCACCCGTTGTCGCATTTTCTCCGCTATGTGGCCCGTTGTACTCTTGACCAGTTACTCTTTTCAATAAGACCCTGAACTGGTTAACATTAAAACAACGGATTTATGTCACATGAGAGACGGCTTATGGGATAAAAACGACATTTTTTGAAAAAACAGAATCGAGCTGCACTCTTCTGGATTTATGCCAAGCTTCCGGCTTGCAAACTTACATATTTACAGCACCGATATGCTATTGGTCTACAAGTATGATATTATATTTGAGTAAATATTTTTTTTTTCAAACTGCCCTGGTTATGGACTATTAAATCGCCCTGCACTTTTATATGGGGCATTATGACCTGCCCTGGGGTAAACCTCCAGGGCACATGTTATTTGTTTCGGTGCAGGAAATATGATCACTATGATCTGCCTAATTTGAGGACATTATAAAACGTAAGTGCCAGATCTTCAAACATCAGATCAGCGGTTTAAGAGTGTTATGCAAATAAAACATGCACGATGGCACGACAGATCATTGTTTAAACTAGCCAATTACAAGGCATCTGATGACCCAAAAGAATAAGTGTTTGTGAGACACATAGCATCCAACTACTGTGACTAGTAAACCAACTCATGAGTTAGGACTTCTAGTCTTGACGGGTTGAAGCTTCCGGGTCATCCTGCACCGGTTCATCTTCTTCTTCATCACCCGTTGGCTAGAAGTCAGGGGTGGCCCAATTGATCCCAGTCAAAGCTTTGAACACAGCCTCATCATCAATAAGTGTTGACGGGTCAATATCAGGGGCAAAGGTGTGCTTACGAGTTGGCGGAATAAGGTCCTGGGCTTCATGAACCGGTGCTTTGACCTTCTTATTATCAGCATCATAAACCGCCTGGTATTGGGACAGGTCCGTCTCTTCAGCCAGCTTACTTGCTAATGGATGCATCCCCCTCGCTATTTGGGCAAAGTCATCGGCACTGAAGGAAGACCCGTCTTCCTTGACGCTTAGGCAGCCATTGGCCAATTCTTCTGGATCAAGATCTGCTTGCCACGCCTTCACCTGGCTTAAGGCTGTTAGGGCACCGGCTCTAGCAGATGATCGCTTTAGCTCTTCTACCCTTTGTGGGATCACCGACAGATTTTCTAACACTTCGTTGATAAGGGAAGGTGGCTGTTTCTTATGTAAGGCGGCAGAAATCGCCCGTTGGGCGCCAGTGTACAACTGCTCCACAAGGGTATAGACGGCTTTCAGCTTGATACGCATGTCATCACCTAGTTTGGAGCTTCTGGAGCCTACAATGACAAATTTATTTATGAACTGGTCCAATGGTTCTTCAATTTTGATAAAGAAATATTAAAGTCTACTGTTACTTACCAAAGATGGCTGCTGTCATACTGTTGATTTGGTATTTTAAACCGGATAACTCACCAGTTACCGGTTTAAGGGCAGCTTCAGCATCTTCTGCTCTTTTCAGTAAAGCTGTTTTCTCGATCTCCCAGCCGGCTTTATCAGTACTGAAGTTTTGTTTCAACTGTTCAATGTTTTCCAATGCAGTCTTCAGCTCTGATTTGACTTTTGAGGGCTCCGATTGTTGGGTTTGAATGTTGGCCCTTAGATCATTGACTTGGGATTCCTTCATACTTAATTCAGCCTGCAAACATGAACAAAATAGGGAGTGTTATGATTATTATTATTTGAAGTCCCAAGCACAATACAAGTATTTTACTTGGCACTTGGGGGCTAATGCATATTGCTCTTTTTTGATGATCATTCTATGATGACCCGGCTATGCCGCTATGACTATAACCGACTCACGGGAGCTACATAGCTGGATTTTATTCACAATAATGGTGATAAGTCCTGGCTCATTCATGATGATTAAGCCGGCCCTTGGGGGCTACATGTGCAAATTTGATCGTTATTATTTGAAGTTCCAGCTTAACTTCTCAGTTTAAGCCAGCCCTGGTGAGCCATATATGTGAAATTGAAAGCTATGTTCTGAAGACCCGGCTTTAGTTATACAGCTTAAGCTGGCCCTTGGGGGCTACTTGTTGGCTATTCAGTTCTAACAGGCTATGACATGGATATCAAGTTCAACAACAATGTTTAAAGTCTACAGCATATTCAAGTTTATCATATCTGGTAGACTTGGCGGCTGACAGATATGTATATGGAGAAAAAGGCGATGTTTACCTTAAAGCGCTCTTTCATCATGTTGACCAAGCCGGCTTCAAAGTCGCGGCTGGTGTGGAGGCGGTTCAGATAGCCCACATGAAGTTCCTAGGCATTAAATTGAGCATAGCTCTCCAAATCCAACTTCCATTTGCCCTTATCAACACCAGAAAATTCTTCTTTGGCACTGTGTTTTGATAAGACAGTAGGATTGCCTGGGGCTTGATAAGCCATCCCAGTAATCATTATATCCTCAGTTTCCTGAGCCGGCTAAGCGGGACTAGGTGGTTTATCATTTTCTGGATCAACGTCCATGGCGTCTTGGGTAACGGGGCGGTCCTCTGGAGGGGGGTCATCCATAGCAGTTTCGGAAACTTGATGCAAGGTCTCGGATGTGGCATGCTTCTATGGATCAACAGTCTTGGGTTCTTCAACCGGTTTATCAACTTTTTGCTTCTTGCTGGGCTTTGCCATAGCATTGAAAAGGAAGCATAAGACAGATTTAATAGGACGATTTAAGTGCATAATTCAAAGCGGACAGATTTAACATTCTTACCCAGGCACAGTCTTGAAGGCTGGGATTTGGGTCCCAGTTGAGTCACCGGAGGAGGAATGAGATGTTCCCTGATAGTTTGAATTAGACTGGTTAAGAGGTTGTTGAAAAAGACCCGCCTTGGGATAAGCTAATTCAGAAATATTTGAAACCTCCGATCGACGCTTGCGAGGCGCCGATGTGTTCGGTAAGCCGGAGGAAAGAATTCCGCCGCTGCTGTTTTGAGTCGTGCGGCGAGCTTCATGTTGCTGCTTCTTCAAAATAAAGTTGGGATCCAAATAAGCTAAAGGATGAGAAAACCTAACTTTCCGGCTCGCTTGATGAACTTTCTGTCTTGGCAGAGGTTCAGAGTCAGAGGAAAGGATAGTTACCTCTTCAACATTTGCTTGGCTTCCTTCCGCATCATCCAGATAGTGATCATTATCAATAAGATGTACAAAAAATGAGCCAAGGGAGTCAAGTGTTACCTCTGACTCATCATTATCATCCAAGTCAAATAACTCGGAAGGATTGGACTTCTTCTTGGCAGGCTTTTTAGCCTTGGTCTTTGTCCGAGGTTTCTTGGCCGGCTTATCCTGCAGTTTCTTACCCCAAAAAGGTGAATCGGCCTGCAAAAATCAAATGGGTATGAAAGGGCGATTCAAGTAAAGATATGATTCAATTGTGAAGTTGGTTAAAAACTTACAGCTGGCGGTTTGTTAAGAATGCAGAAGGGACTCAATCCGGTTTTACTGCAATCTTCCAAGCTCTCATTTAACAGAGACTTGGTCATGTTATTGATGTCTTCATCAGTCAATTCAATATGACAGTGGCGTTGTGGATCTTTTAAATCGCCGGTGTACTCGCACATTAAGCCGGAGCGGCGGCTTAAGGGCAGGATTCTCCAGGCGACCCAACATCGAACCAGATCAATTCCGGTCAAGCCATTGGCCATCAAGGCTCAGATCTTTGAAAAGATTAGCATATATTTCTTCCGTTCTGCTGTACTGATGCGGTCTGGAAGAGGATGCCTATTGCTAAGCCGGTTGGCGCGATAACCCGGCAGAGGATTTCCCCCTTCTGGAGAAGTGTCTTTGCAATAAAACTAGGTTTGGTTCCAGTCTTTGGGATGACTGGGAAGAGTGGCAGCTGGGAAAGTGGCTTCTTTCCGTCGTTGTATAGAAATGCCGCCTAACTCTAGGCTGGGCCCGTCTGTGAACTCGTTCTGCCGGTTTAAATAATAAAATTCCCTGAATAGTTCTATGGTGGGCTCCTGTTGAAGGTACATCTCACAGAATACTTGAAAGTTGCAGATGTTTGAAACGGAATTTGGTCCGATACATGTGAAAAAATGCAGCACATCGCAGAAGAATTTTGAGCCGGGAGGGCTGAAGCCCCGGAGCATGTGATCAGTGAAGACAATTACTTCACCATCCTTGGGCTCGGGAGGGGTTTCAGCGCCTGGGACCCTCCAATGGATGACATCTTTTTTGGCCAGGACGCCTGTCTGAACATATTCGTTCAAATCTTCCTCGGTGACCCGGGAAACGTCCCAGTTGTAGGCAAGGATGAAGGCCTAAAAGAAAGAAATATTGCCGGTTTAAGAATTAAGCTGTTAAGCTGGCCTGAGCTTAAAGGTCAAATACATTATGCAGAACCAAATTACGAGGATGAATAGGCAAGCATGGTTAAACCGGAGAACATTACCGGACTATACATGTTACGAAGAGTATGATGGCGGCTTAAACGGGGCCTAATGTTATATGGCGGGTCACGGTTTATGTTATAAGCCGCCATGGCAGTTATGGTAACTTCAAATCTATCAGTGAAAATTTTGCTAAGAGATGGACAAACAGATTTCACAGACTAGAGCTATAATTTTGGATCTATGGCTGTTCAGAAAATGAAGTAAATCCTAAACCTAAGGTGGCGGCAGCAGAGAAGTTTGTATGCTCAGATGAGATCTTCTATGGAGAGAAGGTATTCCGATGTTAAAAATGAGTGCTAAGTTGCTACCACACAAGTTTTGTACTATATTCAGATTGGAAAATACTCGATCTAAAGGGGAAGACAAAGAATGGCGAAGAACACCGATGAACATAATGAACCCTAGTACAGATCTGAGGCATGGGGAGATGAGTACTTACGGATGCTGATGGACAGCGGTGGCGCGCTGGCGTTCTCTGGTCCAGTTAGGTTGATGCAGCGGCCTGAGTTGACGCAGCGGACGAAGGTCGACGACGGTGGAGCTCGGGCGCATGCGTGGTGTTGCGAAGGAGGAAGACGAAGACGAGGAGGCGAGGAAAAAAATGAAAAGGACCCCCGTCCCTATTTATAAGAGGATGGATACAAGGCATGCGCGCGAATCAAGGAGGCCGAAATCATCATGTGGCTATGTGGACGCCTTGATTTTCGGGATGTTCATTAAACGATAAGGATCTGTTAAGATATTCTGGGCCTCGTGCGAAATTAATGCAAAATGACGTCATGGCGGGTTAAGGTGATTCTGTGAGCTGACATCATGGCGGGTTATAGCAAGTTTTGTAAAACGGACGATGCCAGATTTTGACAAGTCAAGTATTGAAGATTGATGTGAACAAGTTCAAATCAACCTGAGGCCTAATGATGGGGATATAACCATTAGGTATAGCCCGCCAAGGAGGGGCCGGGTCATACCACTGACGGCTTGTACAATGAAGATGGCGGATCATGGCAAGCCTATTGACGGCCCAAGACCCAGAGGCGACTTGAGGCCCAAGAGGATGAACCGCCATATGTATAACTTGTATTGTAAGGCAGTCTTAGTTAGTCACTGAGCCGGACACGTTGTGTATGAGCCGGCCGGGACTCTGTAAGCCACCGGGCATCAACCTGTATATATAAAGGGGTGACCCGACGGTGGGTTGACTCAAGAAACACCAAGACGAGAACTAGGTCAAGCGTATTCGCTCCCTGGTAATCGAAACACAAGCAATACAACCCCAAACTGGAGTAAGCCTTTACCTCCACTGCGAGGGGCCGAACCAGTATAAACTCCCTGTGTCCTTTGTCCTGATTAACCCCTTCAAGCTAACCTAGTTGCGATGGCTCCACACCTAAGTCCATTCGCTAGGACATCTGCCGTGTTAAGTCCACGACACCCTCCGCCTGCAGTTCCTCTAACCGAGCACCCAAACGCCCCATGCGGCGCCTCCAAGAAGGGTACGACACATGCAGTGCCGCCGCCGCCCAATCTAAGGAGATTTTGGGTTTTCACCCGGGCATGGGGTCGGGGTGGAGGGCAGGGACCTCGACAGCACCTGCAAGTAGGAGAACGACGACCCTGGTCGTTGCCACCATCAGGATGAACGAGTCATCCAGAGTTTCCTCTGGTCCGATGTCACCTCTACCAGCCCCTACGAACGCACCGGGGCCGACGACTGCGATCATAAGCCACCAAGTGCAGCGGGAGAGAGCCTGCAGCACGGAGGAGATCCTCCGGCAACTCACCACCCACGCGGTCAAGACGCTGTCCATCCACCCCCCGCGAACATCCCCAGCCGAGGGCGCCGTCTCCATGCCTAACAGGGCCGCCGCCCTAGGTCCAGATTCCTCCACGATGGCCGGGGTGGCGAGATCCGCCATGAGCGACGAGATCCGGCACCGCACGGCCAACGCCATCGCCCAAGCCCGCCGTCGACCGATCCCACCGTCGCCGGGAACCCGCACGCTGCCGCGAGTCCCACACCCATGGATCTGGGCGCCCGTGCACTACCGCGAGCCTGCCTCCTCCGGGATCCGCCACACCGTCGGGAGGGCCGCACCTCGCGGATCCGGGAGAGGGATGGAGGGCCAACGCCGGTCCCTAAAATGGACCCAGTATTTTGTCCGCGGTCTGGACCATGAATAGTGATGCGAAAGTCGGCCATCCAACAATACCCGCACACATTTTAAACCGGATTTAAATAAATCAGACAAATTTCGTGCTGGTTGATTTTCATTTAAACCAAAGAACATTCTTTACATTTTCAACATCTTTCATTAAACAAAAGCTCTAGACCCTAGCCTAGTCTAAATCTTGGCTAGCACCCGTCCTCCACGTCCTTGTTGTTCTCTTCCAAGTCCATGTCAGACGGCCTTCAACACCGCGAAGTGAAGGTGCGGTCACTGGCGTGAAAGAGTAGGACATGGGACACAGACTGACCCACATGAGACACGAGGTGCCATTGTCTCCCATGCCCTACTCATCCCCGCCGGAATCCGTGACCTGGCCGTTGCTGACGGAGATGAGGTCAACGATGGTGTGTACAGGCCAGCCTCATGGTCGTAGCCGTGAACAAGGCGCAGTTGTTGGTGCAAATGATGCGCATCTGCCACATTCTCGTCCATGATCGTCGGCGCCGCAGCGCCGCCAGTGCACCGCTGGGGCACAAAGTTTGGGTTCTCCGCGACCATGGCCGTCACGGCCTCCGCGTTCGCGCACTCGCCATAAGATCTAGCCTTCCGCCAGCCGATGATGCGTCAGGTCAAGGTTTTAGCATTGCTCCTCCTGCGCATGCCGAAATGCCCACACTGGCTACTCCTCCGCCATGACAGCCTCGAAGTGCACATGCGCCTGCTCCATGTTAAGGTTGGCATGAAATGGCGCGAGTAGGGGCGTCGGCTCGCCGTCGGAGACCTCTGAGGAGCTGGTCGGCATGCCGACCACTATCCGCCTCGCACGACAACCCTACCAACCGGCCACAAGGGAGGCCAGCTCGTGCTTCTGCTTCGTCGAGAGGATCTCACACAACGCGCTAGAGCTCGCAGTCATGATGGAGGTGGTGTGTAGAAGAGGACGTGGTGTGGTGTGTGATACATCTCCAACATATCTATAATTTATGAACTATTCATGCCATGTATGATTTGAATGGAACTAACCTGGATTGACATTGTTTTCAGCAGAACTACCGTGGTGTTATTTTTTGTGCAGAAATAAAAGTTCTTGGAATGGGCTGAAAATTTACGGTGATTTTTATGTACCAAAAGAGACTCCGGAAGTTTCGAGGAAGGACCAAAAGCCTCACGAGGAAGCGACAAGCCTGGGGGGCGCACCCTCCCCCCAGGGCGCGCTGGGCAGGCTTGTCGCTCCCTCGTGGGCCCCCTTGACGTGAAACCAATGCCAAAAATTCCTATAAATACCAAAAACCCCAGAAAGAAACCTAGAACTTCCGCTCTGCCGCCGCAAGCCTTTGTACCGAAGCGATCTCATCTGGAGGCCTTCTCCGGCACCCTCCCGGAGGGAGAAATCATCACTAGAGGCCATCTTCATCATCCAGGCGGTCACCATGACGAGGAGGGAGTAGTTCACCCTCGAGGCTGAGGGTATGTACTAGTAGCTATGTGTTTGATCTCTCTCTCTCTCTCTCTCTCCCTTGTGTTCTTGATTTGGCACGATCTTGATGTACCGCGAGCTTTGTTAATATAGTTGAATCATATGGTGTTTCTCCCTCTCTATCGTGTTGTGATGAATTGAGTTTTTACCTTTGAGGTTTCATTATTATTAGATTGAATACGTTTATGGATTTGAGAACACTTGATGTATGTCTTGCATATGAATACCCATGGTAACTATGGGGTATTATATTGATTCCTTTGATGTATGTTTTGGCACTCAACTCGCGGATTCCCGAGGTGACATTGGGTTAATCTATGCATAGGGGTTGATGCACGTTTTCATCCTACTTTCTCTGGTAGAAATCTTTGGGCACTCCTTGAAGTTCTTTGTGTTGGATTGAACATTATGGATCTGAATTTGTTTGATGCATATCGAATAATCAACTCACGGATACTTGTGGTGACATTGGAGTATCTAGGTGACATTAGAGTTGGTTGATGTGTTTCATATGGTGTTATTTTAGTACGAACTCTAGGGCTGTTTGTGACACTTATAAGAATAGCTCAATAGATTGATCAGAAAGGATAACTTTGAGGTGGTTTCGTACCCTACAAACAATTTCATCTTATGTTCTCCGCTAGATAAGAACTTTGGAGTGACTCTTTGTCGCACGTTGAGGGATTGTTATATGATTCAATTATGTTAGCATTGTTGAGAGATTGCACTAGTGAAAGTATGAACCCTAGGCCTTGTTTTCAAGCATTGCAATAGCGTTTGTGCTCCATTTTATCACTGGCTACCTTGTTGTTTTTATATTTTCATATTACAAAAACCTATTTACTATCCATACTACACTTGTATCACCATCTCTTCGCCGAACTAGTGCACCTATACAATTTACCATTGTATTGGGTGTGTTGGGGATACAAGAGATTTCTTGTATTTGATTGCAAGGTTGTTTGAGAGAGAACAGCTTCATCCTACGCCTCCCACGGACTGATAAAGCTTAGGTCATCCACTTGAGGGAAAATTGCTACTGTCCTACAAAACCCTGCGCTTGGAGGCCCAACATGAGTCTACAAGAATAAGTTGTGTAGTAGACATCAGTGTGGTTTGTGTTGGGTGTGGCTTCGTTTAAATAGAAGATGCCAGGAAGGCCAAGCGATGAGGTGTGTCAATGCGGGCGCCAGAGTGGGTTACTCGGCCGACGCACCTGTTTAATGCTAGCAGGCAGATGGACGGGCAACCCGTTTGAATGTAGTAGATATCTGTTCCTCCCCGTCCAGTCACGTCACTCCGTCATTGAATAGGCATGGAGATCGGGATGTGTCGTGGGTGGCAATCTTGGTCGGTGCGCCGCTTCGATGATGCATCAGTGAGAGGTCGCATCCACTCTGGGCCGGCACGAATGCAACATTGGCACTCTGGAGCGGCCCTGAGCGACATGAATGCGCAACAATCGCTTCACATGGGAGAGGGCGTTGGCGCGGTAGAGGTTTCCGGGGTGGGTCTGAGGTGTCTAACGTGTACGTGGTAGCGGTCCGGACGCCCGTAACCCCCTCCCTCTTGTTTGCTTCCGCTTTGTGGGAAAATGGACAAGCGAACCGATCCATGGACCGATGGGTGCTACTTCTTAAGCTTGCGTTGGTTTTTCCCTTGAAGAGGAAAGGGTGATGCAGCAAAGTAGACATAAGTATTTCCCTCAGTTAAGAACCAAGGTATCAATCCAGTAGGAGGCACAAGCAAGTCCCCAATATATGCACCTGCACAAACTAACAAACACTTGCACACAACACGAGTCAATCCCTTGACGGTCACGAACAAGAGTGAGATCTAATAGAGATAGGTTTAAAAGATACGTAAAAAGCAAAATAAAGTAAACACAAATAAATTGCAGCAAGGCATTTTTGGTTTTTTTGGTTTTATAGATCTGAAAATAATATGATAATAGACCCGGGGGCCATAGGTTTCACCAGAGGCTTCTCTCTTGAATAAAGCATACGGTGGGTAAACAAATTACTGTTGAGCAATTGATAGAAAAGTGCAAAGTTATGACGATATCTAAGGCAATGATCATGAATATAGGCATCACGTACGTGACAAGTAGACCGACTCCTGCCTGCATCTACTACTATTACTCCACACATCGACCGACTCCTGCCTGCATCTAGAGTATTAAGTTCATAAGAACAGAGTAACGCCTTAAGCAAGATGACATGATGTAGAGGGATAAACTCAAGCAATATGATATAAACCCCATATTTTTATCCTTAATGGCAACAATATAATACGTGCCTCGTTGCCCCTTCTGTCACTGGGAGAGGACACGCAAGACTGAACCCATCACAAAGCACTTCTCCCATTGCAAGAAAATCCAATATAGTTGGCCAAACCAAATCGATAGATCGAAGAGAATTACTGAGCTACCTCAATCATGCATAGAAGAGTTCAGAGAAGACTCAAATAATATTCATAGATAATCTGATCATAAATCCACAATTCATCAGATCTCAACAAACGCACCGCAAAAGAAGATTATATCGAATAGATCTCCAAGAACATCGAGGAGAACATTTTGTTGAAGATCAAAGAGAGAGAAGAAGCCATCTAGCTACTAGCTATGGACCCTTAGGTCCATGGTAAACTACTCACGCTTCATCGAAAAGGCAGCAAGGTTGGTGTAGAGGCCCTCCGTGATCAAACCCCCTCCAGCGGAGTACCGGAAAAGGCCCCAAGATGGGATCTCACGGGAACAGAAGCTTGCGGCGGCGAAAAAATATTTTTGGTGTGCCCTCTGGTATAGGGGGAATATTTGAGAATATATAGTGGTGGAATTGAAGGAAATATGCCCTAGAGGCAATAATAAAGTTGTTATTTTATATTTCCTTATTCATGATAAAGGTTTATTATTCATGCTAGAATTGTATTGATCGGAAACTTAAATACATGTGTGAATACATAAACAAATACCGTGTCCCTACTAAGCCTCTACTAGACCAGCTCGTTGATCAAAGATGGTTAAGGTTTCCTAACCATGGACATGTGTTTTCATTTGATAACGAGATCACATCATTAGGAGAATGATTTGATGGACAAGACCCATCCGTTAGCTTAGCATAATGATCGTTCAGTTTTATTGCTATTGCTTTCTTCATGTCAAATACATATTCCTTCGACTATGAGATTATGCAACTCCCGGATACCGGAGGAATGCCTTGTGTGCTATCAAACATCACAACATAACTGGGTGATCATAAATATGATCTACAGGTATCTCCGAAGGTGTTTGTTGAGTTGGCATAGATCAAGATTAGGATTTGTCACTCCGAGTATCGGAGAGGTATCTCTGGGCCCTCTCGGTAATACACATCATAAGCTTGCAAGAAAACAACTAAGGAGTCAGTCACGAGGTGATGTATTATGGAACAAGTAAAGATACTTACCGGTAACGAGATTGAACTAGGTATGAAGATACCGACGATCGAATCTCGGGCAAGTAACATACCGATGGACAAAGGGAATTACGTATGTTGTCATAACGGTTCGGCCGATAAAGATCTTTGTAGAATATGTAGGAGCCAATATGAGCATCCAGGTTCTGCTATTGGTTATTGACCGGAGAGGTGTCTCGGTCATGTCTACATAGTTCTCGAACCTGTAGGGTCCGCACGCTTAACGTTCGTTGACGATACAGTGTTATATGAGTTATATGATATGGTGAACAAATGTTGTTCGGAGTGCCGGATGAGATCACGGACATGACGAGGAGTCTTGAAATGGTCGAGAGGTAAAGATTGATACATAGGACGATGGTATTCGGACACCGGAAGTGTTCCGGAGGGTATCGGGTACATATCAGGTCACCGGAAGGGGTTCCGGGCACCCCCGGCAAAAGATATGGGCCTTATCGGCCAAGAGGGGATAGGCACCAGCCACAAGGGGCTAGTGTGCCCCCCCATATGGGCCGGCCAAGGTGGAGAAGGAAAGGGGAAGGAGGAAAGGAAAGAAAGGGTGGTTGGCGGGTGTCTGTTTCTCCTACTTTAGTTGAATCGAATTTGACCGCGGCCAGTCCTTGAAGAAGGTTAATATAGCAAACTTGACAAAACACCATTGTGGTTTTATGCGTAGGTAAGAACGGTTCTTGCTAGAAGTCCGTAGCAGCCACATAAAACTTGCAACAGCAAAGTAGAGGACGTCTAACTTGTTTTTGCGGGGCACGTTGTGATGTGATATGGTCAAGATATGATGTGATATATGTTGATGTATGAGATGATCATGTTTTGTAATATCGACAACCGGCAGGAGCCTTAGGGTTGTCTCTTTATTGTATGAAGTGAAAATGCCATGTAATTGCTTTACTCTATCGCTATGTGTTAGTAATAGTTGTAGAAGCAATAGTTGGCGAGACGACCCCGACGCAACGATGGAGATCAAGGTGTCGAGCCGGTGACGATGGAGATCATGGCGATGCTTTGGAGATGGAGATCAAAAGAACAAGATGATGGCCATATCATGTCACATATTTTGATTGCATGTGATCACTACTGTAGGATGCTGCTAACGCGACACTACGATCAGAGACCCTTTGACGAAACCGTGTGCGATGCATTAATTGCAAACGGGGATGTAAAAAACCGTCAAAAAAGGTGAAAAACGTTTGCGATGGCGGAGCCATCAAACACGGTTCAGATTTTAGTTGCGTGTGTGATGCAGGGCACACGGTTAATCCATTCGAACTGTTTGTGATGAGGCAGAACAACAAAAACGGGCAGCCATATCAATGTGTGTGTGATATACGGCATACAGTTCGCTCCGATGAACTGTTTGCTATTAGGGAGTGCAACAGAAATGGTTAGCCAGATCAAGGTGTGTGTGTGATATACGTCATACGGTTCAGTCGAACGCACTATTTTCGATTAGGGAACACAACAGAAATGGTTCAACTTAACAAGATGTGTGTGACACATGGCAAACAGCCGACTCGAATGAACTGTTTGCGATGAGAAATTACAACACAGACGGTTAATACAGTTAGTTCGTGTGCGATTATGTGTGTACAAAAAACTTTGAAAAATGCAAACTAGTTGCTTGCGGTGGTTAGGAGTATCGCACATGATGCGTCTGCGAGTACTCATGTGCGATGATTAGTAAGTTACACATATGTTTCCTTATGTTAACACGTGTGTGATAAATAACACATGGCACCGGATACGGTATTCGGGTTGTGTGTGTGCTCCACTTAGTCTTCCCGCGCTCCAGCAAATGCTTCCCGCGCTCCACATAGGTGAATTGTAAAATCCACGCCTCTTCCCTCAACGGTTTCCCGCCACCAGCTAATGGCCTGCTGCATATAACCCAGGCGGCAACGCACTGTCGCGACACTCTGCGCAGATCTAGTCCTCACCCATCTACCATTCACTACAAAAAAAATACACTTCCGTGATGATACGTGTTTGTCACAGTAGGTCACGTTTTCTGTCATGCATGTACATCCATGACGATTTTATGACAGAATCAAGATAGTCATACCTGTGCTGTTGTAGAAGTGTTCCATGACATTACCAAAATTATCATCACGGAAGTGTCCACTTCCATGACGAAAAATCGCGCGTCACAGAAGTGCTTTCGTCAAGGGTGACCGACACGTGGCATCCACCGTAACGGAACGCTGTTAAGCTATCGGGTCCGGCTTTGGATCCGATAACCCGTTAACAGCCTGGACCAATTGCGATTTTCCACGTGTAAAATCATCATTGGCTGGAGGAAACACGTGTCAGCTCCCCATTGGCACAGGTGTCACTCATCCAATGGGCGAGATGCGCTTATGAAATGTTGACACGTGGACCGACCCAAAAGTGGCCCATAAAGTTTAAATGGGCCGGCCCAACTAAAGGCCCACAAGATTTTGCGGTCCATAATGGGCCGGCCCAGCAACAGGCCCATGATATTTTGCGGACCATAATGGGCCGGCCCAGCTAAAGTCCCACAAGATTTTGCGGGCCATAATGGGCCGGCCCAGCTAAAGGCCCGCGAGATTTTGCGGACCATAATGGGCCGGCCCATCTAAAGGCCCACAAGATTTTGCGGACCATAATGGGCCGGCCCAGCTAAAGGCCCACGAGATTTCGCCGACCATAATGGGCTGGCCCAGCTGAAGGCCCAAAAGATTTTTATGACACTAGTAGGCCGGCCCATTAACAGGCTGCCATGTTTTGGGCCAAATGCCGGCCCATATTTGATCCGGTCCATTAACAGTCTGTCATGTTCCGGGCCTAATAAAGGCCCATATGAGATCTGGCCCGTTAAAAGCCTACCACGTTCTGGGCCAAATTACGACCCAGATCAGGTCCGGCCCTTTGAGAGGCTTTGGGCTAAATTATGGCCCATATCAGATTCAGCCCGTCAACTGGACGCTATGCTTTTGGGCCCACTTGATAAAGGCCCATTTAGTAATTCGGCCTGATATTAGTTTCGGCCTATTAAAGGCCCGTTTAACATTTCGGCCCTATATATATTTCGGCCTGTTAAAAGCCGGTCACATAGTTGGGCCTAACTACGACCCCGTTTGCATCCGGCCTGCTCACAGACGATAATCTGATTGGGCCAAACAAGGACCGAGACAATTTTGGCCTGTTATAAGCCCATGATTTGATTGGCACAATCATGGGCCGGGGTCTATTTCGGCCTGCTGCCGGCCCGTGAGCTGTTCGGCACGTTTCAGGCCCAACCTACTTTTCAGCCTCCTAAAAGCCCATTGAGTTTTCTTGGGAAAATAGGGCCAGCGGTTTACTCGGCCTATTAAAGGCCCGAATCTACTAGTGGGCCAGTTTACATTTAGGCCTATTAACGGACCAAGATGACGGGGCCCATGATGCGGATCATACATAGTGATTTGCATGACGGCCCGATTATGTACCGTAATTTTACGGTTTGGCCGGTTTACTGCGAAGACAGGATATATATACAGTAAAATAACTGCAGCATCGTGAATAAGAAAAAAACATAGACTATACAATAAATAAATTATGGCACATTACATCCACTGGGCATCAAAGTTCGCCACTATGATAATAAAGCACAAGCAGACAGCAGATTACATACACTGGGCATCAAAGATCGCCACCAGTGCAATTAAACACGCCGACAAAATAATATACAAAACCGACAGCACTTCAATAGAGTTCAAGAAAGGTTAGCCCTGCTCGGGAGCTGCAGCGCAAGCAGCTGAGCAAGCTGATGAGACTGCACTTGTTTGACACTTATATCCTCCTCACTCTGAAAGATAAACAAGCACACAGATGACAGGTTTTGCACATATAAGTATCAGTGCTGATAATTCGTCACATTTCTTACTGACAAATAAAGTGACGCAGTTTAAAATAGCATTAACACAATATGGTATTGTTCAGGTCAAGACATGGCAGGAAATGGCATTGTGAAGGAGTTGGCAGCTTCACGACACCACTGGATTACAGATCAAGAACTCATAAGTATCAATGGTTAGTGTGCTGTCAATTTATCCCATTTCAGATTGGCAAAATAAGATCACTTGCTCTGTATAGTTTAATTTACATGGTATGAAGAAGGAACTTGGTTGTACAACTGAAAACTTAAATTGAGAAGGACAAACTTTTGTTTATGAACTACTCCCTCCGTCCCATAATATAAGAACGTTTTTTACACTACACTAATGTCAAAAATGTTCTTATATTATGGGACGGAGGGAGTACATAATAAACTTTAAACATGCAATTTGATGCAAACACCAAAAATAAACAGCTGTTGCAGTCATGCCTAACCAAATATACACAACAAAGTTTGAAGGCTTGAGAATGACAAACTTACATTATTGGTGAAGGCAGGCTCTATAAAGCCCTTGTCCATGCTGATGGGGGGGGACGGCAATTCAAGAAGTTTACCACAGAATCTTCTTCATAAGCATTGCCTTTATTCTACATTTTGTTAAGAGTAAATATAGATGTGACAACACAAGAAAAAATGGAGAATATTTAATATACGATGAAGAGTGATGCTACATAACCAAGTAGCTATAAATGTAAGTACAGCGATACAGGCAAAAGGTACAGCCAAGAGCAATGCAGAGCTAAACTTCTTCAGTACCATCGGTGTTATCCAACCTTATGGTAAGAGTAAATATAGATCTTATGTGTAGAAAATGGAGGGCAAAGGAAAATAAGCTGCAGAGTGATGGTACATGAACAACTACCTGTCAATATAAGTACACTGATAAAGGACAGCAGGTACTTACAAGAACAATGCAGAGCTAAAAATTTTCATTGGCATTGGATATATTCTACACTTATGTAACCATTCATACAGATCAGATAATTTGGAGCGAACAATTGATAAGCAAGCTATCATGCATACTGCTATCACATAATGAACCAGGCATGTATGCAAGTACAGTGATACAGGACAACAGGTACTAACAAGAGCAAAGCAGCAGGTAGCATATTTGCGATATCCTGTCGTCCTTTTCAAATCAGAATTCTTTTTCGAGCAGATTTCCTGCAAAAAAGATCCGTAAGGCACATGCAGAAAAGTAGAAGTTCAAATTGTCATGCGATATCATAGACAATACCTCATCCTCGGAACGAGACCAGTGCATAACAAGGTTTTTCCATTCAATGTCTTCTAAATTTAGCACAGGAGACTTCACCAGAAATTCGTTTATAGACTTGCCATCAAAGTGTGATTTCCTCAGGTAACACCGATACTGCTGCAATGTGAAAGTGCAACTATCCCTGGGTGGTTTTGGTAATTCCTAACAACATATAGCTCATTGAGCTAATGCTATTTCAAGATAAATATTTCAGGAAAGTTCAATGATTGGCATGGCATGGATTAGAGAGTGGACCCCTCAAAATGCTAAGGACAAAAAGGATTGGCTCAAGCTCATAGCACAAGACTCTACATTTTTCATTTTAGTGATCCAAGATCACATTGAGTCCATAGGAAAAGCCAATACTATTAAGAGGGGGTGAGGTGTTGCTTAATGAGTTTCTTGCTCAAAATGCTTAGTGATATGCTCCAAAGCCCTCAACTACTTTCTCATATCCACATATGTCCCAAACCAAAAGTCAAACTCGGCCCCACCGATTTGATCTATCCGGCGCCACCGAGTTCACTTGACATAGCCACTGCCACAAACCCTAGTCTTTTCAGTCTCACCGATAGGGATCTCGGTCTCACCGAGATGGGATTGTAATCTCTTTGTTTCCCTTCGTAACGTTTCGGTCCAACCGAGATGAGCGATTGGTCCCACCGAGATTGCAATGCAAACTCTCTGTTTCCCCTTCGTAACGTTTTGGTCTAACCAAGATGAGCGAATCGGTCCCACCGAGTTTGCCTGACCAACTCTCTGTTTGTCTATTACCAAAATCGGTGCAACCGAGTTTGTGTAATCGATCTCACCGAGATTACGTTATGCCCTAACCCTAACGACATCGGTCCCACCGAGTTGACATGTCGGTCCCACCGAAAATCCTAACGGTCACATTATGAACCAAATCGGTCCGACCGAGTTTTATAGTTCGGTCCCACCAAGTTTGGTGATTTGTGTGTAATGGTTAGATTTTGTGTGGAGGCTATATATACCCCTCCACCCACTCTTCATTCGTGGAGAGAGCTATCAGAACATGCCTACACTTCCAACATACAGTTTCTGAGAGAGAACCACCTACACTTGTGTTGAGGTCAAGCTATTCCATTCCAACCACATAAATCTTGATCTCTAGCCTTCCCCAAGTTGCTTTCCACTCAAATCATCTTTCTACCAAATCCAATCCTATGAGAGAGAGTTGAGTGTTGGGGAGACTATCATTTGAAGCACAAGAGCAAGGAGTTCATCATTAACACACCATCTATTACCTTTTGGAGAGTGGTGTCTCCTAGATTGGTTAGGTGTCACTTGGGAGCCTCCGTCAAGATTGTGGAGTTGAACCAAGGAGTTTGTACAGGCAAGGAGATCGCCTACTTCGTGAAGATCTACCCTAGTGAGGCAAGTCCTTCGTGGGCGATGGTCATGGTGGGATAGACAAGGTTGCTTCTTCGTGGACCCTTCGTGGGTGGAGCCCTCCGTGGACTCGCGCAACCGTTACCCTTCGTGGGTTGAAGTCTCCATCAACGTGGATGTACGATAGCACCACCTATCGGAACCACTGATAAAAAATCTCCGTGTCTACATTGCATTTGCTCCCTCAAACTCCTCCCTTTACCTTCATATGCAATTGTTTTACATTCAGCTGCTATACTCTTAGAATTGCATGTGTAGGTTGATTACTTGAGTTGTGCTAAGTTGCTAAAATCTGCCAAGTCTTAAAATTGGGAAAAGGCTAGATTTTTATTTGGTCAAGTAGTCTAATCACCCCCCTCTAGACATACTTTCGATCCTACACAATGCTTCCTTGAAAAGCGCAAGCAAGCTTTGCTCGTCATGACTATCCAGATTGACCCTCGCCTACTTACAACAATGTAATGTAAATCATTGATGTGTTCATTTAGCAGAAAACAGGAAAATAATCACCATGAATAATAGCACTTACACGTAAGTGGGACAGGAAGATGTGAAAATGGTGTTTGTCTTCACTATAATCTTCCCATGATGGGAATATATGCACGTAGTCCCTAACAACATTGAAAGCATTGTCTTTTAAACTGGGAATAACTGGAATGGGGTTCCAATCTACAGGAATTGGCCGTCTCTACAGTTGGGATAGGTCTTCGGCCGGTGGACTTGCTGTACTTTTTGCTGGAGTGTGATTTTTCTGTGGTACAGCTGGTGCTATGGCAACTGAAATCGGCATACCTTTTGCTGGAGTGCAGGTCCTGTGTGGTGGGGCTAGTGGTGTGGCCAGTGAAGTATGGGTATAGTCTGCTGGAGTCGGTCCTACGTTTTGTGTCACTGGTTGTACAGCCAATATAAGTGGGGTGCTGTCTGATTTCTCCGGCACAACCACGTTTTTCAAGGACTTTGCTGGTGCTCCTTCAGGTTCGGCAATCACCCTCTTCCTTTTTGATGTCTGATGCACAAGAACAGCATTTGAGTGGAAAAACATGGTATGATGACAGATGGAATATGTATTGATAATGGATGGGCATGGCATCTCGACATATACGATGAGTAAACTAAGTAGATGGCGGTGCAACAAAGTAGAAGAAATGCAAGACAACATATGCAAGATATGCGCAATCAATAAAACCT
Organism: Thinopyrum obtusiflorum; assembly: GCA_036873465.1. Classification (NCBI taxonomy): domain Eukaryota; kingdom Viridiplantae; phylum Streptophyta; class Magnoliopsida; order Poales; family Poaceae; genus Thinopyrum; species Thinopyrum obtusiflorum. Next base: position 69,089 of record JAAAWM010011707.1, read on the forward strand.
TGCCAAATTAGAACATGCACCTTGATGGGTGAACATGATAGGCCATCTGCCTTTGACTCCTCGAGGTTAGAATAGTCATTATGATCATATTCTGAACAAGAATCTACAGGTGGGGAGCGTATGAGTTTCATTGCATCCAGAATGGCACTCAATGCCTTGGTGCCAATTTTGTAAGTCATTGCAGTGTTCCACAATATTCTTCCGATGTGCGGATTCTGATATTCACTGTAATTGCGTATAATATCTGAGAACCATGAAAACATAAATAGTTGTGAGATTATCTTTGTAATGCAGAGGATATTCTAATATAGGGGCGCCCCTGTAAACACTTGTGTGCTATCACTGGATTCTGATGAGAGAGCTCATGTGTGCTATAATATGGTGCGTGCATTTATATAATCTGGCACAAGTACACAAAAAAATAGGCTCCAGAAGTAAGGATAGTTGGCAGATGATAGGTTCAAAATATACTGTATAGAGAGTTTATTGCCAAACCATGATAACAAGAGCACACAACAACTAGGCAGATCATAGTGTACATAAAAGGGGTACACCATAACCACGATATATAAATCGGGAAAGTGGATCTGGCTTGAAAATACGGTGTTGTATTGCCACTAGTAATTGAAAGCCTATCGATCACGTACAGGCCAGCTCTATCAGCTGTTGACTGCAGATGTCCCTGCTCCCCTTCCTGACAAGGAACATACTGTACGTACTAAATACAGAATAACAAAAGAGGAACATGTTAAAGAACATAAGAGGAAGCATATTCTTGAGGTTCCACTTCATTGCATACAATGTTGGTTGCCCACTCATGATGAATCACAGCGCCCAAAGAAATGCAATTCCATGCTGTCTCTCTATATGTGGCAATTTTGAACAAGAGTCATTAGGATCATATTCTAAACAAGAGTCAACAGGTGGGGAGCGTATGAGTTTCATTGCATCCAGAATGGCACTCAATGCCTTGGTGCCAATTTTGTAAGTCATTGAAATGTTTAGCTTCAAGAGTGGACTGCTGCTAGTGCGACACAAAGCAGCTACACAGATCATAGTGTAGATATAACGGGAAAACCTTAAGCATCAGAGTAAAATCAGCAAAGTGGAACTTGCTGGAATATATGTGATAGTATTGCCGGTACGGCTAGAAAGGCTTCGGATACCAGCTCTCTTCAACTGAAGGTGCGGTACTGTTAATATCAGTGTAACTCTCAAAGGCGACACAGCTCCCCGCATTTCCTTGCTATTCTTATAGGATTCAAGTGGGCAGGCCACTACAAATCCTATTCCCATGTTTACAAAATCCTATGAATCAAAGAGGCCCGAAGAGTTCAAAGTGTCCATCACAACCGACCGAATAGACCTCTACACTGCAAATGTCCCTGCTCATCTTCACTACAAGGAACATACTGTACTATTATCATACTCCCTCCGTTCCAAAATATAAGTCTTGGTAGAGATTTCCACTATGGATCACATACAGATGTATCCAGATACATTTTAGAGTGTAGATTCACTCATTTTGCTCCATATGTAGTCCATGGTGGAATCTATACAAAGACTTGTATTTAGGAATGGAGAGAGTACTTATTAAAGAAGAACGGAAGAGGAACAAGCTAAAGAAGAGCAAGCAGATTTTGGATAATAAAATGTTCGTTGCACAGTGCCCACACATGATGAACCAGAGCGCATTAAGAAAGCAACTCCCTGCTGTCTCTCTATACGTGGTGCACGTGCTTTTCGAAAGTAAAGTAGGAACATTAGCTGACCAATTAAATGTTATCTGTTTTAGTAATATCAGCATCATATCAGATTCGTACTTGAGCAACAAGTTTGGAATTATGAGTGGCACGTTGTTTAGCTTGATGGATTGAGGAGTAGTGCTAAGCAAGTACGATGATGGTACTGAATATAAAGGCATGTCTGCATGCAAGTCGCGTGACTTTTGTCATTTGGGTCAGTCGACCATTTCAGGCGGTTGGATGAAGATCCTAGGGGGGGGGGGGGGGGGGGGGGGGGGGGGGGGGGGGGGGGGGGGGGGGGGGGGGGGGGGGGGGGGGGGGGGGGGGGGGGGGGGGGGGGGGGGGGGGGGGGGGGGGGGGGGGGGGGCCCGCGTCGAGTTTTCTTCGTTCGGCGAGGGCCCACCACCGCCCCCACAACCACCGTCCCCACCCGAGCCCCTTCGTTCGCACTGGCGAACTCCGGCGAGCTCTGAAAAATCGACTGACCCAATTTTGAAATTTAGTCTACTATGATTTAACTAGTGTGGAATATAAAAGGGGAAAACCATAAGCATTGGGAGTATAGTGTTGAGCGTGCCATGGAGGATCTGAAGGTGCAAACCGGACAAAGGCAACTTCGCAACCAATGTTTGCTTTCAACTAGCAAGTAAGTGATGGACAAGAAATCAGAGTAAAGCAATGGTGATCTATTTTCTTGCTGTGATAAATAAGTTGAGCAGATACGAAAGAGTACCGCCTCTGGTGCGGCGCCGTGTATGCATCTGCTGAGAATTTGACGGTGCTGCGGTAGAGATGGCTGTCGGCGGCGTGGAAGCAGATCTAGGAGGGTAGACGGTGGCGGCGGGGCGCGGTGGACGAGACGGTCGTAGGAGCGGCGCCGGCAAGGTGGACGACGGTGGGGATGAAGCGAGAGGACGGAATGCAAGGATCCCGGTCCGAAGCTGTGGATGAGAGAGGTCGATCTCTTGTAATGGACGGCGGCGTCGGGGTATCAGCTCCGGCATGGTGGAGGAGGAAGGCGGTGGATGGGGTGGCGGACGGAGGAGGCTGGGGTGGAGAGGGTGTTTTGGCGCCCATAGAGTACGAATGGGGAAATGGAGGTAGAGATGAAGGGGGGAACCATGTCTTCAGGGCGTGCTTGTCTCAAATGCGAGGAAATTTACAAACTTAGCCCCCGTTTCAAATTTCCTACATCACAGCAATATTAGTCGGTTGGGGATAGGACGGTAATCTCGCATACACCGAATATTTGCCGACGAGAGTTTGTTTTTGGCGCCCACCGTGTATGAATCGGGGAGGGAGTCGATTTCGGCCGAGGACACACTGTGTTTTGGCGCCCACTGTGTATGAATCCGGGTGAGAGGCAGTTATGTCATGTTTAAGTGAAATTACAAACCTACCCCTATTGAAACCTATAGAAATCGAGCAGATAGGCTTTGCGTGGCAGGGATAGGCAGTAGTAATTTCCATCTCGCAGATTTTGGTTTCGGGCGGTTACTGCGACTTTCCCGGGGGGGGGGGGGGGGGGGGGGGGGGGGGGGGGGGGGGGGGGGGGGGGGGGGGGGGGGGGGGGGGGGGGGGGGGGGGGGGGGGGGGGGGGGGGGGGGGGGGGGGGGGGGGGGGGGGGGGGGGGGGGGGGGGGGGGGGGGGGGGGGGGGGGGGGGGGGGGGGGGGGGGGGGGGGGGGGGGGGGGGGGGGGGGGGGGGGGGGGGGGGGGGGGGGGGGGGGGGGGGGGGGGGGGGGGGGGGGGGGGGGGGGGGGGGGGGGGGGGGGGGGGGGGGGGGGGGGGGGGGGGGGGGGGGGGGGGGGGGGGGGGGGGGGGGGGGGGGGGGGGGGGGGGGGGGGGGGGGGGGGGGGGGGGGGGGGGGGGGGGGGGGGGGGGGGGGGGGGGGGGGGGGGGGGGGGGGGGGGGGGGGGGGGGGGGGGGGGGGGGGGGGGGGGGGGGGGGGGGGGGGGGGGGGGGGGGGGGGGGGGGGGGGGGGGGGGGGGGGGGGGGGGGGGGGGGGGGGGGGGGGGGGGGGGGGGGGGGGGGGGGGGGGGGGGGGGGGGGGGGGGGGGGGGGGGGGCTCTAGACCTATACGCGTTCATCGTCTCTCGGGTATCTCTCGTGCTACCTGTATGTCGACAATGATCTTTTATCTTCGTAACACACTGACGGTACTCTCTCCCTTGACCTTCATCACTCTATCTCTCTCTAAGTATATCTCGCTCCCTGCTATGTGTCTCTAACTAGGATTCTCCATGTGGAATCTCTTTCTCTCACACAAACACAAAACTTTGTCTCCCGGGGTCTCATTTCTCTCTACTATTCCCCTGTGTGCCACTCGCACACCCCTCATACAGAGATGTCTTTCGCTCCTTAGGTATGAGAACCTACGACTCTTCCTCTTAAATATCCCTTTCTCACACACAAACACAAACTCTGTCTCCCAGGGTCTCATATTTCTCCACTGTTCTCTTGTATGTCGCTTGTCGGTGTCAAAACCGGCGGATCTCGGGTAGGGGGTCCCGAACTGTGCGTCTAGGATCGATGGTAACAGGAGACGGGGGACACGATGTTTACCCAGGTTCGGGCCCTCTCTATGGAGGTAATACCCTACTTCCTGCTTGATTGATCTTGATGAATATGAGTGTTACAAGAGTTGATCTACCGCGAGATCGTAATGGCTAAACCCTAGAAGTCTAGCCTATGTGAATATGGTAATGAATCTCTCCCTATCCGGACTACTCCCTCCGGTTTATATAGACACCGAAGAGATCTAGAGTTTACATAGAGTCGGTTACATAGGAGGGAATCTTCATAGTTGATCGCCAAGCTTGCCTTCCACGCCAAGGAGAGTCCAATCCGGACACGGGTACAGTCTTCGGCCCTTATGTCTTCACAGCCCATCAGTCCGGCCCATAGATAATAGGCCGGACGCCCGAGGACCCCTTAGTCCAGGACTCCCTCAGTAGCCCCTGAACCTGGCTTCAATGACGAGGAGTCCGGCGCGCAGATTGTCTTCGGCATTGCAAGGCGGGTTCCCCTTCTTCCGAACTCCAAGATAGTCTTTGGATGCGATGATTGTATCCGGACCTGTTACACACACCATACACAACCACAGAGAGAATATATATATATTTTACACGAGTTCCATCCACTGACAGCTTTCTGCAGCGTAGCATCACGCCCGTCCGGTCATAATTTTGAACCATTTTTCTTCTGCCATACCACATTTCAAGACGCGGGTGCTATTGGCATGTCTTGTCGAAGCAGAGATCGTGTCCCCTTATTGCGGGATTCTCATCAATGCGGGCATGGGTAACCCAACCGTGCCGTTTATACAGCCCTTGGGAATAGGCGGATCTTAAGGCGAGCGAGGAGGCGTTTAATATATGCTGCCTTTATAAGGGGATAAGGATTCCCTCTTCCTCTTCTCACGCTCTCTCTCTGTCTCCGCCTTTCCAATCTCGAGCTCCAGCGCCCAAGTTTCTCATCTCCTTTCCACTCAAGCAACCATGTCTGGATCCGGTGGCCAGGGCAAGTGGATGGTCTCCTCCGTCAAGGAGGAGGACATTACGGAACTCCAGGCGGCCGGGTATTTGGCGAAGGGAATCGCCCACCGCTTGCCGGCCGAGGGACAAATCGTCCCCATGCCGGAGCCCAACGAGAGGGTAGTATTCCTCCCTCATTTCTTCCACGGGCTAGGGTTTCCACTCCACCCTTTCGTCCGCGGGCTGATGTACTATTACGGGATAGACTTCCATGTTCTGTCCCCGAATTCCTTCCTCAACATCTCGGCGTTTATCGTCGTGTGCGAGGCCTTCCTCCGCATACAACCCCACTTCGGGCTGTGGCTCAAAGTCTTCAACATGAAGCCGAAGGTGGTGGATGGCCAGCACGCGGAGTGCGGAGGAGCCATGGTGAGCAAGCTGTCCAATGTCTCCTGGCCCAAGGGCACTTTTGTGGATACAGTAAAGGAATGGCAGAAGCAATGGTTCTATATCACCGAACCCCGCGGCACCACCTGGGCCGCAGCCGCCGAATTCCGCTCCGGTGCTCCTATGCGACTCACCTCCTGGGTCGAGAAGAGTCCGGACTGGTGTTCACCTGACGAGCTGATAGCGTTGCAAACGCGCGTTCAAAGCATGGTGACCAAAAATGTCAAGCTCGTCGATGTGATCCAGGTGATGTTAATTCGCCGGATTCTTCCGTGCCAGCGCCGAAGCCGCCCTTTGTGGGAGTTCAATTCAAAGAAGCACCGGACCCTGGTGAGGCTTTTTGAGACTACACACGAAGGTGCATGGAAGCTGCTCTTCAAGGGCAATGATAAACCACCGGCCACGGATTCAGACCGTGGTCACGACTGTAAACACCCCGCCAGCGAGGTGTGTCATTTTTATGTGCCCCTAACTTAATCGTTTTGAGGATGATGTCTGAGCTTTTATTATTGCTCTTTTAGGACTGGATGGAGAGGGCGAAGCGGATCCAGTGTCCGGCTCCGCTGCCTGAAGAACCAGTCATCCCGCTTTTAGCGAAGATGCTGGTGCCGGCGCCGTACAAGGCGCCGGAGAAGAAGGCCAAGAAGAAGGCAAAGGGGGCCAAGAGTGGCCTCCGTAGCAAGGGCACTTCGGACATAACGTCCGAAGATGACGAAGCTCCTTCGTCCGTCCCTAAGGACGATGACGAGGAAGAGGAGAAGGAGGAAGAGAACAATCCTCCCCCCGAGGAGAAGAAGAAGAAGAGGGCGGCTTCAGTGCATCTGGAGGTGGAAGCACCCAAGAAGGGGAAGGGCGTCCTCGCGGTCAACACCGCATGGGACGTTGACAGCAGTCCGGAACGACGCCCCCGCACCAAGCCCCCGGCCGCATCATAAGTGACATAGTTTGCACGTGCGCGCATCCGACCCTTTTCCTCCATTATCTTGACATGGTTAACTGCACCTGTTACAGTCCGGCCCGTGACCTACTTCAACGATCCTCGTCTGGAGGTTCGTTGGCTCCGTCGGAGATGGCGAGCATGTCGCCACCGCCTGCTTATTCCCCCGGAGCCAGGGATGACACCGAAGTGTTGTCTCGGAGGGTTGCTCCGAACCGGGGAGGTGCCCAGGACGCTGTCCGGGAGGCACCACGAGGCAAAGCCTCCACTGCCGGACACATGGGGGAGACAATCCCCATGGAGACTGGCGAAGAGGGCCGCATCCAGTTTGGCCCTCAGCCGAATACGGCTCCGGAGACCCATATGGCTCCGGAGTCGAGCGGGCCGCCCCCTTTGAAGGAGGGGGTGCGCCACTTCCGCCGGTGGTCATTATCCATCCAGGGACACCGGATAACCTGATGGAGGCACTACGAGGCGCCTCCGTTACGGACGAGCACCGTGTCCTTATGGGTGCGGTGATCGAGAAGGTTCAGTCTGCCAAGAGTGGACTGAACGAAGCCTGCATCAACCCGTTGACAGGTTTCGAGGTAAGTGACATAGAGAGAGAAAAAAACCATGTGGTCAGTAGCCCCTGAGACACTGTCCGGTGTTCGGTGAGGATAACTGAATAGAGGATCAATCCTCTATTGTAGGAGACTAACGTAATATGTATGCATGAGCAGGCGTCGCTGTTGGCCGCAACCTCGCATGCTGCCGAAGTCTTTGAATTGAAGCAGAGGCTGGAGCGGACCAAGAATGAGCTCGGCGAGGTTACGAAGCGGCTTCAGGAAAAACAAGGTGAGTAACGTCTTGCTATGTGTCCGGGAGGCATAGGCGCTGTGTATTGACTGTGATGTCGTAATATGTATAGGGGCCGCGACCGAGATCGAGGCCCTGAGGAAGGCCTTGGCCGAGGCCGAGGAGAAAGTTGTCCAGCAGCAGGCCGCTCGTAAGAAGCTCAAGGCCTGGGTCAAAGAAGCCCAGCAGGAACTCCAAGATGCGGTGAAAAAATGTGAGACCTTGGAGAATAATGCGTCGGCTCGAGAGGCCGAACTCACCAAGGCTCGTCAGAGCGCGGAGACCACACGGAATGAGGCCCAGGCCGCCCTCCAAGAGATCCAGGAGGCCAAGAAGATCACGGTGGGTAAGGCATTTAAGATGCAAAGCAAGTATGCGGAGAAGCAATACCTTTTACTAACCCGGGTTCAGAGTTCCCCAGGGGCTTTTGCGGATCTACCACGCAGCGTATTAGACGCTGTGGAATTCTACCGAGCCAAAGGAGGAGGTTCTACGAAGAAGCTATTCTGGTCGCAGTAGGCGACGCCAGAGCATCCCGTCTCCTTCACCGATCAGCTAAAACAGCTGGTGGAGCTGCACCGGGTGGCCGAACTAGCCATGAAGGATTTGATGATCCGGCTATGGCCAGCCGAAGCTATGCCCGGCAGCTCCTTCGGACTCGTGAGGCGGCTAGTGGAAGCCTGTCCGCGGCTGGACGACGTCAAGCGCTCTGCCTGTATTGATGGTGCCCGTATGGCCTTCGCTCGTTGCAAGATGTGGTGGGCGAAGATGAATGCCGTGGAAGTTGCCAGCGGGCTGCCGGAGGGCAAGGAGCACCGCACACCCGAGAGATATTTTGTGGATGTCATAGAAGGGTCTCGACTTGTGGCGGCTCAATGTTCGCAGGACATTGTATTTGAGTAAATGTATTCATGTTGCCCTTGCATTGTATTATGGAAACAAAGCCTGTAATATAATTTTGTTATGCTTTAATTGTTTCCTCCTGTGCGGCCGTGTTGTATGTAATCTGAGGGTTGGCCAGTCGTCGGCTTCTGCCCTCACGTAGGTAGTACGAAGGTGTTCGGGATGGGATCTAAACAATCTTGATCCAATTATATGGTCCTTTGGAGGAGTTGTTTAGCGCAACGAACAAGGCAATCAGACTATACGGCTTAAACGCCCTCACTTAGCCATAGGAGTTTTATAATTAAGCAAGTGCGCAGCCCCTGGTCCAAGCCAGGGTGCTGTCAGCATCTGATCGGGAAGTGCCGATCCTTCGCATGACGCGGAAAAAATCTCCAACGATTTTGTGACCCTCGAACAGCTGACCGGCTCTCGCCGTATCATGACAGTCAGTTTTCGTCTTTCTCTACTAAGGTGCTCATCTGGTCAAGGCCAGGGCACAATCGCAGTAGTTCTCCCTTTACTACCCTAGCCGATAGAGCGGAACGTAGGGTAGCAAGCACAGGAGCCGGGCAACCCAACTATTGACCAAAGACATGATTCGGAGCCAATGCATATAATGCTAAATTCGGGGTGCCGAACCTATATATAAGGAGTGTTCGGACTTTGCTGCCATATTGTGGGGTGATAAGTAGCCCCTGGTGAATATGAGACGTACAAAAGAGTACCGATGCAGCCAATAAGCAGATCGAAATAAAATGAAGTAGGAGGCGAAAACCACAGAAACTGGGCCGCAAGCCATTTTCATTATAACTGGGTGGATACATCCAGGCATATCATGTACAAATAGTGCGATAAGCCTCCGGGCTATTTAACATGCCAGAATCAAGAGGGCGCAGCGTGCGGGTCCTGGGAAATAAATATAAGTACCGTCAAGAAGACGTATAGAGGTTACTCTACGCACCTATGCTGCTTGCGTCCTTTATGTGCCGATCCTTCGAAGGGACTGGTCAGCAGGCCCGTGGGAAAAGGAGCCTGAAACAAAAAAGAAAAAGTTGAAAAGTATGTGTGTCCGGGATCGGTCTAGCCGGACTGTGGATCCCGGGTTAACTTTGTGCCTCCGTCGATGTCCATGGAATTTTGAGTGCGTAATTATGTACGCGTGGTACGAATGTCACTGCTTCGTCTGGACCGGGACGGAGGCCGAATTACTAATGAAGCTCTTGACGAGCCGCGCTGTCCTGCTGCAGTGTAGTTCGGAACCTCTTGATGATGTCCAGGGGCTCGACAGCCGCACTATGGTGCTGTTATAGAAGGCCGCTCTATACCTCTGCTGCTAGGGCGGCGGTGTGCTCCTCTATTCGGAGGGAGTGTTCCGTATTGCCATTGACTGTTATGACGCCGCGTGGACCGGGCATCTTGAGCTTGAGATAAGCGTAGTGTGGCACTGCGTTGAATCTAGCAAACGCTGTTCGTCCGTGCAGTGCGTGGTAGCCGTTGCGAAAGGGGACGATGTCAAAGATTAACTCCTCGCTTCGGAAGTTGTCCGGAGAACCAAAGACCACTTCCAGCGTGATTGAGCCCGTACAGCGGGCCTCTATGCCTGGTATGACTCCTTTGAAGGTAGTCTTTGTTGGTTTGATTCGTGATGGGTCAATGCCCATCTTCCGCACTGTGTCTTGATAGAGCAGGTTGAGGCTGCTACCACCGTCCATCAGGACTCGTGTTAGGTGAAACCCGTCAATAATTGGGTCAAGGACTAGTGCGGCTGAACCGCCGTGGCGGATACTAGTTGGGTGGTCTCGACGATCGAAGGTGATCAGGAACGACGACCACGGATTGAATTTTGGGGCGACTGGCTCTACCGCGTAGACGTCCCGAAGCACTCGCTTGCGCTCCCTTTTGGGGATGTGTGTAGCATATATCATGTTCACCATTTTGACTTGAGGGGGAAATTTCTTTTGCCCCCCAGTGTTCGGCTGCCGGGGCTCTTCGTCCTCGTCCTCACTTTGTGATCCCTTTTCTTTGTTTTCGGCATTTAACTTGTCGGCCTGCTTGAAAACCCAACAATCTCTGTTGGTATGATTGGCTTGCTTGTCCGGGGTGCCATGTATCTGGCACGGACGGTCGAGTATGCGGTCCAGGCTGGAAGGTCCTTCATTGTTTCTTTTGTAGGGCTTCTTCCGCTGGCCGGACTTGGAGCCAGTGAATCCGGCATTGACTGTGGTGTCATCGATGTTGTTGTCATTGCTTCGGCGTTTGTGTCTATGGCGCCGGAGCTTGCCAGTGCTATTCTTGGCCTCAGATGGGCCTGTCTCGCTGGCCGTGTTGTTACTACGAGCCAGCCAACTGTCCTCTCCCACGCAAAAGCGGGTCATGAGTGCCGTGAGGGCTGCCATGGACTTCGGCTTTTCTTGGCCGAGGTGGCTTGCTAGCCATTCATCACGGATGCTGTGTTTGAAGGCTGCTAAGGCTTTGGCATCCGGACAGTCAACGATCTGGTTCTTTTTAGTTAGGAACCTAGTCCAGAATTTTCTGGCTGATTCTCCAGGTTGTTGAACTATGTGGCTTAAGTCATCGGCGTATGGTGGCCGGACATAGGTTCCTTTGAAGTTGTCCAGGAAAGCTTCTTCCAAGTCCTCCCAGCTGCCGATAGAATTTTCCGGCAGGCTGTTAAGCCAATGCCGAGCTGGCCCTTTGAGCTTTAGTGGGAGGTATTTAATGGCGTGGAGGTCATCTCCTCGAGCCATGTGGATATGGAGAATGAAATCCTCGATCCATACTGCGGTATCGGTTGTGCCGTCGTATGATTCGATATTGATGGGCTTGAACCCCTCAGGGAATTCGTGATCCAGCACCTCATCCGTGAAGCAGAGAGGGTGTGCGGCACCTATGTACCGGGCCGCATCGCGGCGTAGCTCTGATGGAGTTCATCTGCGGCATTCGACCTGGGCATGGTTAGGTTTGTCACGTCCGAATAGGTAGCCGTCGTCGTGCCTCGAGGCACATCCTCGTGATCCGTAGATCGATCTTGTTCGTCCTGCTCTACTGTCCAGGGTCTGCCAAAGGTCGTATGTGTGACCCCGAACTCTTTCGTCTCTATTTTTGCGGGGCGGTGGGGCAGGCTGCTGTTCGGCCTGAGTTGCCGCTTTATCCCGACCGCGGGGTGGCCGGTCGGCCGCCCTGTCTCGACCACGCGGTGGTCGTTCCGCATTACGTGAGGGAGATGTGTGCTCCGGTGCCTCCTCATCGAATTGAGGCAGCAGTCTACGTTTTGGGTAGCTCTTGGCTGGGCGCTTGAGGCCGTATTCTTCGGCTGTCAGGACGTCAGTCCATCTGTCGAAGAGCAGATCTTGTTTGGCTTGAAGCTGCTACTGTTTCTTTTTCAGGCTCCTTGCGGTGGCTATGAGCTGGAGCTTGAAGCGCTCCTGCTCTAGAGGATCTTCAGGCACGATGAAGTCTTCGTTGCCGAGGCTTGTCTCCTCCTCGGAGGGTGGTCGATAACTATCGTCCTCCGAGTCATCTTTTAGGGCCTGTTCATCAGGGTTGTCTTGCCTGTCGTCGTGTTCCTCCTATTCGGATGTAGCTCCGACAGGGTCTTCGTTGTTTTCAGCGTCGCCCGGAGTACTATTTTCTCTGGTGCCAGTGTTGCCATCCTTTGAGTGACGGGGCTTAGAGCGGCGTTTGGGCCGCCGGCGCTTGGACTGCGTCTCAGAGGGTTTATTTGCGTCTGGCTCTTCTTTGTCGTCGCCGGATCCTTTAGGTGTATCAACCATGTACACGTCATACGAAGAGGTGGCCGTCCAGCGTCCAGTGAATGGCGGGTCTTGGCCTTGCTCCTTGTCGGCATCATCGTCCATGCCGTCGATGTCTTCAGAGCCATAGTCAAGCACGTCAGTTAAGTCATCGACAGTGGCTATGAAGTGGGTGGTGGGTGGGAAGCAGAATTCCTCGTCATCTGCCTCTAGCTCGAACCGAACATAGTTCGGCTGTGAGTCTTCCTCCAAGGACAAGTTCTTTAAAGAGTTTAGCACGTCGCCCAAAGGTGAATGCTGGAAAATGTCTGCGGCGCTAAATTCAAAAATCGACAACCGATCCAGCTCGGTGTCTGCAGGCGTATCTGGTCCGGAACGTATAGCCGGAGACGAGTCCGGAGTTCCATTGACGCAAGCATTGTAGGATGTCGAGTCCGTGTGCGGCTCCAATGCCGCGGACTTTGTGGCCTCTGAGGGCACGATCTGCTTCGGTTCTGAAGCCGTTGCAGCAACAGGATCCATCTCCTGGACGTAATCCGATAACAGATTTAAGTCAAGTTCATCGGAGCGTTGGGAAGCGATTGCCGTGGTCTCGAATCCATTGAAGATCAAGTCTCCGCGGATATCTGCGACGTAGTTTAAGCTTCCGAATCTGACCTGATGGCCAGGGGCGTAGCTGTCGATCTGCTCCAGATGGCCAAGCAAGTTGGCCCATAGTACGAAGCCACCGAATACGAAGATCTGTCCGGGGAGGAAGGTTCCTCCTTGGACAGCGTCATTATCGATGATTGAAGGGGCCATCGAACCTTTCGCCGACGGCACAGTGGAACTCTCAATGAAAGCACCAATGTCTGAAGAACCGGCGGATCTCGGGTAGGGGGTCCCGAACTGTGCGTCTAGGATCGATCGTAACAGGAGACGGGGGACACGATGTTTACCCAGGTTCAGGGGCTCTCTGTGGAGGTAATACCCTACTTCCTGCTTGATTGATCTTGATGAATATGAGTGTTACAAGAGTTGATCTACCGCGAGATCATAATGGCTAAACCCTAGAAGTCTAGCCTATGTGAATATGGTAATGAATCTCTCCCTATCCGGACTACTCCCTCTGGTTTATATAGACACCAGAGAGATCTAGGGTTTACATAGAGTCGGTTACATAGGAGGGAATCTTCATAGTTGATCGCCAAGCGGGGGGGGGGGGGGGGGGGGGGGGGGGGGGGGGGGGGGGGGGGGGGGGGGGGGGGGGGGGGGGGGGGGGGGGGGGGGGGGGGGGGGGGGGGGGGGGGGGGGGGGGGGGGGGGGGGGGGGGGGGGGGGGGGGGGGGGGGGGGGGGGGGGGGGGGGGGGGGGGGGGGGGGGGGGGGGGGGGGGGGGGGGGGGGGGGGGGGGGGGGGGGGGGGGGGGGGGGGGGGGGGGGGGGGGGGGGGGGGGGGGGGGGGGGGGGGGGGGGGGGGGGGGGGGGGGGGGGGGGGGGGGGGGGGGGGGGGGGGGGGGGGGGGGGGGGGGGGGGGGGGGGGGGGGGGGGGGGGGGGGGGGGGGGGGGGGGGGGGGGGGGGGGGGGGGGGGGGGGGGGGGGGGGGGGGGGGGGGGGGGGGGGGGGGGGGGGGGGGGGGGGGGGGGGGGGGGGGGGGGGGGGGGGGGGGGGGGGGGGGGGGGGGGGGGGGGGGGGGGGGGGGGGGGGGGGGGGGGGGGGGGGGGGGGGGGGGCATGCTCCAGCCCACGCCACTATCTCTTAAAGACAAAAACACATGCTCAATTATCGGGCCTTCTTCCCTGCATTCTCACATGCATGCATATTGTCATACCGATCCGTCTCTCCCATGTCGTTGATCTTATGACTTATGTATTCTTTCTTTTATCTTGATCATGCGCGCGCGCACACACACACATGCCACATATACATGTATACCTCTCACACATGCACGTTCAAGGTCTCTATGTCTCCATACGTAGTTAATTACCCTCAACCCTAACGCCACATCGAATCGTTCTCTTCTTGTGTGCACATAACTTCCGCCTGGATGGGTAAAACACACACTCACACTTAACAATCTCCTTCTAGCTACCCCCCTCTCACTCTTCCCCTATATCCCTGAAACCAATAAGACAATCCCTTCGTTTAATTCCCGCCTACATGCACCATCGATATATAGTAGTCTTCCTCGGTGTCTCTCGAACAAACACGTTCTCTCGATGTCGACTCCTCTCATGCGCACACACCTTCTCTTCCCTCTCTACGGGCATTTTCTCTCTCGCACCCCATCGTTGGTGGCCTTTGCCATACACATCACCTCTCTATGATGAAGCCATGCACACTTAAATTACGTCCGCCACCGAGGACCCCGCGACACACACACACACACCCCCCCCACACACACACGCACACACGCACGCACGCACCCACCCACACACACACACACACACAAACACACACACACACTAAGACTCCATCACACACACACGCACACACACACACACACACACACACACACACACTAACACACCCTCTCTCGGGGGGGGGGGGGGGGGGGGGGGGGGGGGGGGGGGGGGGGGGGGGGGGGGGGGGGGGGGGGGGGGGGGGGGGGGGGGGGGGGGGGGGGGGGGGGGGGGGGGGGGGGGGGGGGGGGGGGGGGGGGGGGGGGGGGGGGGGGGGGGGGGGGGGGGGGGGGGGGGGGGGGGGGGGGGGGGGGGGGGGGGGGGGGGGGGGGGGGGGGGGGGGGGGGGGGGGGGGGGGGGGGGGGGGGGGGCGATGATGGTGTGCCTGCCATCTTGTAATATAGACCGTCTGATCTATATCTGACAGATAGAAAGCAAACTATGATAATTTTACAAAAGATACCCGCACCTCTCTCCACATCCTTATCTCCCACAACCTCATTGCTGAGCAATTAAAAAAGAAAGTCTCTGGAACAATCTAGCATGGTGGCCGCTGCCGCTTGCCGGCGCCGTCCATCCCCATGCCTCCGCCCATTCCGACCACCAGTCACCACCACGCTCCACTCCTCCTCACCTTATCTCTCATCTTTCATTTTTTCGATGACATTCTTGAGATACCAGTTTTCCGATAAAATTCTCGAAATATCATTAGTTTTTACACATGGGATTACTCCTGCATGGGTAAATCACAACAGATGTTTTGTAAAAAAAATGCATATTGATGTTCCGTGCAATGCACGAGCATCTTGCTTGTAATTATATAACGCAAATCACGAGCAGGAAGTGACATTTTTTTTACACAACCACGTTAACATGGCCACGTAAATCACTAGCTAAAGTAAATACCATTATACTTATATCCCGATGCAAAAGGTTGAGTACATGTCCGAAGAGTAGAGTCACACACACGCACTCTGTCTCTCAGAATCTCACACACACACACACCAGTTACATGACGCCCACTTAAGCAGACACGTATGTTACAATTTGTGCACCTGCGGGTACACGTGATGCTGCGCATTTATTTAAGCCAGACGACGAACCCAAACAGTAGCTGCATTCATTCCCCTCCCGCAGCCTCTTCTCTGGTCGCCGTTGCCCGGTAGCCATGGCCCAGCCGAAGGTAACAACATACGCCATACTCCCACCGGAGCGGCGCTTTAATCTGGAAATTTTAGTGGTCATGCATGCATCTTTTTGTGCTAGCACTCCTATATAAGGGTTGACCGGTCGCTTCCCGCGGATGTGCGCGGGCGGTGGAAGAGGAAGGAGAAGGGAAGCGGGCTGTGGAGTAACGTTTTTTACCACAATTTCTTAGGAAACCGAGTGCAATAATTGAGTAGTTTTGCAAACTACCAGTACTACACCTGAAACGGTTCAAAACCTATACTCCCTTGCCAGCGCGCGCTTCCCGTGTGAAATGGTCAGCGTCGCCCTGGAGCGTCAGTGCCACATTAATGCCCGGCCAGAGCGGAGGTGACCTCTCACTGGCGCCGGCTTTGAAGCGGCGCGACGGCCGAGAGAGCGCCGCTTCCCGGTGCACGCGACTGCTCCGCGTCGAGGCTGGCCATAGGCCCTGTTTGGATCCATGGGTTAGAGTTAGTTTGAGCTAGTTGGGGCTCAAATAGCCCTAAAGTATGCAAGCATGAGGGTTTAAATTGGAGCAAGTTGCACCGAACCCACCAAAAAAAACTATCCCACCTAAGAGGTGCTAAGAGCAAGTATAATAAGGTACAGTCAGCAGGCTGTAAGGATTAAACTATTATATCTTTGCTGAGGTGGATGCGAGAGAAGAGGAGAGAGAAGGGAAGCGGGCTGTAGATTAACAGCCGGCTGCAGCACAGACTCCAAGAAACATTGTGAGAGTGTAAGTTGGGCCATGCATTTATAAAGTAGTACTACTTAGCAACTAGCTATTATACATGTTGGCTATTAGGTTGACTATATGTGAGGTGGCAACATCATATAGCCGGCTGTTGGCTATACTATTAACCATGCTCTAACTGGAGATAGTTCTCATTGGGACCACTGAAAAATCACTTTTCTCTCTCCATCAAGTGCATTTATTGTCAATCTAACCCTGTCACCCAAACACCTCTTTGGCTACAGTTAGTTCAGGGTTAGTCATGAGTTAGTCTAACCTCTAGCTAAGTTAGAGTATCCAAACAGGAGCAGTATAGGACATGCAAGTTGCTCAAAGCATACAATCAAATTCGTACGTGAAAGGATTTTTTTTTTCTTTTTGAAAACGGAACATGAAAGGAATTTTTTTTATAATGCTCTTGGCATGTCGCTAACATGTGATGAGTTAACCGACCTCAATAGACGGGGGGGGGGGGGGGGGGGGGGGGGGGGGGGGGGGGGGGGGGGGGGGGGGGGGGGGGGGGGGGGGGGGGGGGGGGGGGGGGGGGGGGGGGGGGGGGGGGGGGGGGGGGGGGGGGGGGGGGGGGGGGGGGGGGGGGGGGGGGGGGGGGGGGGGGGGGGGGGGGGGGGGGGGGGGGGGGGGGGGGGGGGGGGGGGGGGGGGGGGGGGGGGGGGGGGGGGGGGGGGGGGGGGGGGGGGGGGGGGGGGGGGGGGGGGGGGGGGGGGGGGGGGGGGGGGGGGGGGGGGGGGGGGGGGGGGGGGGGGGGGGGGGGGGGGGGGGGGGGGGGGGGGGGGGGGGGGGGGGGGGGGGGGGGGGGGGGGGGGGGGGGGGGGGGGGGGGGGGGGGGGGGGGGGGGGGGGGGGGGGGGGGGGGGGGGGGGGGGGGGGGGGGGGGGGGGGGGGGGGGGGGGGGGGGGGGGGGGGGGGGGGGGGGGGGGGGGGGGGGGGGGGGGGGGGGGGGGGGGGGGGGGGGGGGGGGGGGGGGGGGGGGGGGGGGGGAGTATGAACATGCGTGGCATATAGGCATTTGTCTCTTACTACCACTAAATGTTATACGTGCAATGCCCGGTGATGTTATGGAGTACGTGACTAAGTACTCTACTACTACAATATTAATTGGAGGCACATATTAGGAATGTGCAGTCATCTTGGCATAGTAGTATTTATAACCGAGTACTACTAATACACTCCTAAGTGGGAAACCGTTTAGGTTGTGATCGGTGTGAACATGTTTGCAATTAAATATAGCATGGTACTACCTCCGTCCTAGTTTATTAGTCCCCTTTGTAATTTGTGCCAAATTTTGACTAAATATTTAACTTAAAAAATGTTAGTGCATGTCAACAAAAATTATACTATCGCTGTTCCGTTTCGAGAAAAAAGCATATAAGCTGTTACTTCTTACCCAAAGGATCATTATATCCAACAGACACAAAATATCCATTCGACTGTTCGAAATTACTTTCACTGCTGATCTGATGTCGAGGTAATTGCTGCATCGCCACCAAAACCCACCATCTCTTAAGCTAAAGTAGACCGAGCTAACCCCTATATTAGCATATTACTAAGATAAACAGAAGGCACTGTAGAATCATTTAGGATGTGAGCTTGTCAATCTGAATGTGGAGGGACACCAGCTTAGCCCCGGCCAGCATCTTGGGCGGAACTGTGAAGAAGGTCAGCTCCTGCACAGCGACGTCGCCGGGATCCTGGCTGCTTGTCACCTCCATTTCCACCTTGACGGCGTCGGTCCTGCCTTTGGGCTCCCCCGGCGGGCCGTTCGCCCACAGCTTGGCCACGTAGTGCGGCAGTGGGGATGCCCCCGCTCTGATGCAGAGGACCGACACGGTGATAGGCGCGCCGATGTCGAGCACGCCGCTGACCAAGAAAAACGCGCGGCCGTCCTCCTCCGCGAACAGCAAGAGCCGTGGCTTCGACAGTGGCACTTGCAGCTGGAGCGCCTTGCCGTACTGGATCCTATGCACGGGCATGGGATGCACGGTGCTGATGTGGTGGGAGAGCACCGGCAGTGGGCCTTCGTAGCCACAAACGGGCACGGGGCATTTGCAGGGCGCGAGCGGACACACGCTCTGGTGATCGGCGAGCTTGTGGTAAGTGACGTAGAGCCCACAGCCTTCGTGCGGGCACTCCACCCTCACCGAGGAGAGGACAGCGTCCACCGCCGTGTTCCGCACGTCGAAGCCACCGCCGCGCTCTCACTTCTGGCACTGCCGCTGGTTCCCGGGGTGCTCGACGTGGCAGTCCGCGCAAGCCAGGTGCCCTCCCTTGCACTGCACAAATCAATCGAACAACACATCAATCAAGAAACCTGCACCTTGCTGATCAGCCGAACGAACAAGGTGTATTCGAATCTCATACACTAGAGGCTTCAAGGGGCGGAGGCACAAGGGGCAGTGGAGCAAGGTGAGGTCCATTGAGACCATAGAGAGCTCCATCATCGGGTCCTGTTCCGTCTGCATGATCTCACCCTCCTCGTGCACAACCATCTCTCGCTTTATTAGGGCCGGGGCATTACAAAGCTTTACCGTCACATATTCATACTACTTCAAGGTGCATTAAATCAACACATGCAAGTATCAAAAGGAGAGTCACGGCATGCATGCATGCGTTGTAATTAATGCATCGGTAAACGCAAATTATTGAAATATATCGAGTGCAGTGCTTTGATGTGTCGCGTCAACTCGTACAAGACCGAGAAGTTTGATTACTACAACGCCCTCTCGCCTTAACCGCACCTGCCTTTGGCTGCATGACAGGTGGGCCACCGACCTGTTGGGCCCACCTGTCATAGACGCAAAGGCAGGAGCAGTAAGTCAATGAAGCTGTGTCCCTCCCTTGCCCATGAGCGTGGTGGCTGGCAGGACTAGGAGAAGCTTTCGTTCGCTACACGCTCTCCCTCCCGCACGCGGTGGACATGCAGCAGTTCAATCGGTGTTAGATGGCCAGAAGCATACTGTAGTACTCCTCCACTGCAGTAGTACTCCATCATTGTTCGACTTCCCGAAGAGGCGAAGAGCCCAGCCCGGACGCTCGTGTGGCAGTTTCATGTGTAGAGTAGTCTAGGATAGCGTGTACCGTGCCTGTAAGCTTAAAATCATTGTGGTCGGCTCCATGCTTTATTTTTTTGATTAAGATAATCTTCTGGCCCTACCTGTCATCCTAGTGGTTCTAGTTTGCACGCTCATCTGGTCAAGACAGGAATATATATTTTAATTTGTGGTGGGGTAAATGTTAGAGGTTGCAGCAAATGGAGTATTGTACACTGTGGGTCTTTCAGCCAAGTTTAGAGGCAACCATGTGGGGCCAGTGCTATGATGTGTCGCGTCAACTCGTACAACGAGGAGAAGCTTGATTTTACTACTACACGCCTTCTCCCTCGCCCATGCGCGCGGTGGCTCGCAGATGAGGACAGGCTTTTGCTTATAGTACTACAACAAGCTATCCCTCCCGCTCGCGGTGGACGGACATGCAGCAGTGGATTCGATACTGTAGAAGCAGTAGTAGTAACATCATTGTTCATCTTCTCGAAGAGGCGAAGAGCCAAGTGCAACCCGAACGTGGCAGTTGCGAACCTTGGAGCACGCATATAGCCAGGCTCTTGCATGAGACAAAATTGCTATGTGAGCCAACTATTGTAGTACTTGCTAGTATAGCCCTGTAAACCAGAAAGGAGTATTTGCCTTTCTAGAGATTTCAACAAGTGACTAGACTACACCGAGATGGAGTACATATGGAGCAAAATGAGTGAATCTACATCATAAATAAATATGTAGTTCTCTCGTTTTCCTCTCGGCCTTGGTCACGGTGCACAATATTGAGTATACTAGTACTATCATCTTGAAATTTACGAAGTCACCATAGGCACCTCGTCGTCGACGGGAACGTCTCCTGACACGTGATAGACACGAGCGGCAGTCGCCTCCATAGGTGCTTGAATGCCAAGGAGGGAGAGGGTAGCGGTTCCCGAGACGTTGAACGGTCAATGATGCATCCTCAAATTACATGCAGAAGCAGAATAGAGCCAGCATGATGTGAATGCAACAGAGTTTGGATTCTCATATAAAGGCGCCCCACCACTCCAATCCATCTACTCCTTAGTCTCTGCGCAACACCACTCACTCCAATCCAAGACCAAGTGACCAGAAGCCAGAAGCACCTATGGAGGCGATGGACGCGAGCGGCAGTTGGCTGTGCCAAATCATCCAAGGCGCCGGCCTGCGGCCCCGCACCGCGCAGTGTTTCCAGACGGTGCTGGCGACCGCCAGCGTCGTAGCCCTCGTCGACGCCGGCTTCACCTCTCGCATGGACGACATGATGGTCAACTCCATCCGCAAGTTCGCCGCCGTCAAGAAGCGCGCGGACGACCTTGCCGTACTGCTCCAGCCCGCGCGCCCAGGCTCCTCATTGCCTGCCTGCCTCATCGGCCTCCATGGTGACGAACTCTTTCAAGCTCTGGTGGCCCTGCAGGTGCCGGAGGTCACGATGAAGAATGTGCACCTCGAGGCCGCGCTCGTCTCGCAGCGCCTCGCCATGCAAGAAATCGTCGACCTGCACATCCACGTCTACGAGGAAATCGTCTACATAGGCCACTACAAGGCCAGCGAGGACAGAAAGACGTTGGCCTTCTTCCAGCGGCTGGAATCTTTGGACGCCATTGTTCAGAAGCACGTCGACCTGGCCACGAAAGCCGCTGCTACTTAGCCGCCGTTCGGTGGGCCGGCGCCCTGAGTTGAGGAGGTGGACGTCGTCGATGGATGCATCTCTTCTTCTTGCCTCCTGTAACCAGCACTGCATCGCCTCGTGGCCTTAATGTTTTATTAGTATAGGAGTATATGGCATTTTTATTCCAGTAGTAACGTTTTCACTGTGAGGTGGGGCCGCAGTTGAGCAAACAGACCATCGGCAAATCCCCACCCCTCCCACCGGGCGTCGGCTAAGTTTAGAATTAGAAGAGAGAAACGAGGGAGAAGAGCTAGCTATAGCACAGATGCAGTTGTCAGATGGGACTCGCGTTGATAGAATAGGAGTACCGAGCACTCGTACCTCTTTTTTTTAGGGAAAAAGCAGTCGTATGTCTAGTACTACCACTAGTTGGGTGCGTGCGACCTATACCTGTCATCACTTTAGGTCTCCTTTTCGAACCGCAGCTACGCTTCACCGTACATATTTTTTCATGCATTTATCCTCCTATATGTACTCCTAGGCTATTTCCACATGCTCCCTTTCGCCGACATGTGGGACATAGAGCATCTGGGTTGTAGTGCATGCACGACTCGGAGCATATGCCGGGGTACTTTACATTTCAGACCTCATGAATTACATGCAAACCCCCCGCAGAAGAATAAATAAATAAATGAATTACTACATGAAACTGGATTATTTTCATAGAAACCGGAGCACGTTCATTAAATTTTGGACATAACACGTTTATAAAAAACTAACGGAGCTAAACCAGTCTAAGGGCCTCTTTGATTCGCAGGATACTGAAAACACAGAAATGGGAAAAGTATGATGGCGATGAACCGAGACGAGGAGAACTCTACTAACTCAGTTAGAGGTTAGAGTTAGATTCTAACACTAAACTAACTCTAAACCAAAGAGGTGTATGGATGGCAGGGTTAGATTGACAATAAATGTTCTTTCTCAATCATTTGACTACTTTGGACCCTATTTCCTGCCGGATTTGGTGTGGCCGGCTCTTGTGTGGCCTCCTCCCGCTCACAATTGACATAAACGAACCATCTTTACAAATCAAGCATGCAAAACATGATAAATTTTAGTTTGTCCATACAATTGAGATATCCCACTTAAACATACAAGTCCTCAATCAAGCTTCACAAAAAAAATTACACTCCATGAAACAAAGCATGAGCTAACTCATCACGGAAGTCATTCACGATAGGGAGGGAGCCCGGAGCCCCTCACGCACCCAGGGAGGAGCTCGTCATCGTCGCTCTGGAGGAAGGCTCTGTACAGCCCAAGCCCCGGGAACCGCTCCGACGCTGGCGCTTGCGAGTTGAGTCGACACCGGCATGGGTAGCAGGGCCACTTGCTGACGACTGTGAACCAAATCCTTGGGCCTCTAGAAATAATGCAAGCCTGAAACTGAAATACCTAGAAAGGTGAACTGAATCTTTGGGCCTCTAGAAATAATGCAAGCGTGAAACTGAAATACCTAGAAAGGTGAACTGAATCTTTGGGCCTCTAGAAACAATACAAGCCTGGAACTGAAATACCTAGAAAGGTGAACTGATTCTTTGGGTCTCTAGAAATAATGCAAGCCTGAAACTGAAATACCTTGAAAGGTGAACTGAATCTTTGGGCCTCTAGAAAGTTTTATTACCTCCTCAAGCAGCATCAAACAATTCCATGCGTGCACCACAAATCTATACCAAGTTTAATCAGGATCTACTTTTCCAAATCAGAATTAGCGCTAGAGCGAGCAAGATCAATGATATGGCTATGAGACAGAGAAGGAATGAACAAACTCACCCTTCTCGCGACCTCCCTGGTAGATGCACCGCCACCGCGCAAGACAGAGGGAGAGAAACGACCGGTGAAGGGGGAGCGGGGCGAGCTTCAAAGGCCGGAGGGAGAGGGCGATCAGAGGAGAGAGAGGGCGAGCGGCGGAGCGGCGCTTGGGCAGGCGGCCCGATGGGGAACAAAGAGGAGTCGTGCGAGGGGGGGGGGGGGGGGGGGGGGGGGGGGGGGGGGTCTGGTGCGGGCAGGGGAGATTTTTTTAGTTCTCTTTTAGTGGGCCCGAGGAGAACTAACCCAATTAGAACCTCTCCACCGGGCTAGTTTTTTTAGATGGGTTAGAGCAAACTAGCTCAAACTAACCCCTCCTGTTTGGATAATTTGAGGATATTTCAACCCAAACTAGCTCTAACTCAGGGATCCAAACAAAGAGGAATAGTACTGTACATGCTACAGTCTGGACCGTGGCACATTGTTTTTTATGGCCATATCAGCACATTGTTTTCTACTGCTGATTCACTGGGCTGCCGTGGTTCGCACACCTCCGATGTGAGTAGTAGTACTACTACTCCCTCTGTTCCTAAATATAAGTCTTTTTAGACATTTCAAATTGACTACAATATACGGATGTATGTAGACATATTTTAGAGTGTAGATTCACTCATTTTGCTCCGTATGTAGTCACTTGTTGGAATCTCTAGAAAGACTTATACCGCATGATTCTTTGCTCCTTCTTATTACTACGTACTACTTCACCGACATGTGGGACAGCCAGCAGCATCCGGGTCGACATAATACGTGGCATGCACCAGATTAGAGTGCGGAACGGAAGGGGGGCATCACCCCGGTCGTACCGCCAGTAATTCATGACTATAGTGAGTAGTCATATCACAAGTCTTTCCAGCAGTAACGCGCCATCAAATTGCACAGCTCGACCTTTCCAGCAGTAAGTAAGTTGAATCCACTACTCCCTCACCCTCCTCGCCTCTCTGTCAAACTGCCTACGTGAAAACTGCCGCGCGTACTGCCCGGAAAAAGCCCCGCCCTCAACTTTTAACTACGCGAAAATAGTTCGAGCTTGTTCGTTCTATATAAATACTAGTACTGTATGTTTATTCACCCGTGGGGTTGTTCAATGAATGGAGGGCCGGGGAGCACAAGTGAACAATACTACTACTAGTAGTAGTAAGTAGGAGTCGTACAGTTAGTCACCTTAAATAGAGAGTTTCTTTTCTTTAATGCCACGTACACAAATTGAAACGCTTGTTGTGGAGACAAAAAGATAATCACTCCACTATATATGTACGTAGGGGCCTGAGCACTTGCTTTACTAGGGTTGCTCTCTTCATTCTCTCATCCTCTCCAGATATAAACAAGACAGCGGTAGCGACATTTTCTCTCTGCTCACCGCTGGTCACAGATCCGGCCGGATCCCTTCGGCTGGTGTGTGTAGAGGACTAGGTGCATCGTTCACGCGGTCATCGCCGGTGAGGGAGGAAACCCATAGCTGTCGGAGGGGCCCGATCCTCTGCCCGTGCCGTTCTCTCCAACACAGCGCCGGTTCGGGAGGTCCTCCGACCCTTCTTCCTCCCTGCCGTATTGTCCGCAGATCCGACCTGCCGCCGCCGACATCCCGACGACCCTCAGGTATAAGTTCTTTGAAAGCGGCCTTGCTCTACTGCCCCAGCTCCCCACGTGTCGGCATGTGCATCTTTTTCTACTCCCATCAGCTCTTTGAAAGCCACCTAAATTTTTAGTATTATTAGAGGTAAAGCTACTTCATGCATTCGAATCTAGGACTTTGTTCAAACAACAAAGAAAGGGGGGAAGTTGTAGCATGAATCTAGGACTTGATTCAAAGAGGAAATAATATGGTGAAAGTAGTAGAGACCGGATACCCAACCGGTCTCTTGGTTGAAAAGGGAAATAATGGGAAAACGCAGTACAAACTGGATAAGGAACAAATCTATTATTGGTTGAAAAAAGGATAGAAAGTGGCGGCTGGTGGACATGTCAACAGAGTATGTCCAGGATTAGATTTGTTGCCCTCACATAGTAAAAGGTCTCCAGGATTAGAATTGCTGCCCTCACATAGTAAAAGGTCTCAGGATTAGATTTGCTGCCCTCACATAGTAAAAGGTCTCCAGGATTAGATTTGCTGCCCTCACATAGTAAAAGGTCTCCAGGATTAGATTTGCTGCCCTCACATAGTAAAAGGTCTCTAGGATTAGGTTTGCTGCCCTCACATAGTAAAAGGTCTCCAGGATTAGATTTGCTTCCCTCACATAGCATGAACAAACTCAACATCACCACTTTATGCCTCCTTGTAGGTACATTGTGCTGACGCGTCCACTGTCGCATGTCCTTATACCAACCTTTTGCTGTTGTTAATGTAAGGGCGCATGTAAAATGAAGCGATCACATTGTTACCTTAGGGACATGTCTAACCAGTGTTATTGTTAATCTAATGCCTCCTGTGATAAGATGCAATTAAACTGTGTTACAAATGGTACTCCTGCTGTTTTCCCCAGTATGATAAGTAAGTTGCTCCTTTACGCTGCTGAGTGTCCTGGTGTCCCCACGGTCCCATGCCCTTAAACCAACTCTTTAGCTGCTGTTGATTTACTATATCTAGTAAACAAGCAACGCCACCATTAAAGTAATCCCATATTTGACGAATGTCATTGTTGTCGTAATGCTTCCGGTAACATGAAGCATTGCTGACGTTTTAAAATTTCTACTGTCTTTGCGTGATTGCCATGAACATAATTAAGATGCTTCTTTTCATTTCGTGTATGTTTCGTATATTCTTATTGACCATCAACTCTTTACTTTCTATCTTTTTGTGCGGATAGGGATATCCATTTCACCTTGTTGCTATTGTGACCTTTTGGTGAACTGCACAAAACACTTTTTTTTGGAATGAGTGTCTTGTGCAGTTCAACTAAAATGTCACGTGGGCAACATCTCTCAATTTTGGTGGAACTGCACAAAATGGTGATTGGAGTTTCCATAATCTCCATCAAGTTCTACTGGTAATCTCGTGCAACATTTTATTAGCCTTTGCAAGATGAGTCGTCACTGTCACCACAATGGCACTTTATTTTAGTGGAACTACACAAAAGGATAAGCAAATTATAGTTGCACCTTACATGAGCCGGACAACCAACCTTAATGTTCCTCAATTTTAGTGCAACTACTAAAGAAGAACCTGCCAGCTCACGAGAGCAAGTACTTCTTGCTAGCTGAATGATGCAATCTTTGCTTCATTTCAGGTGAACTGCAGAAAAAGGCGCATGAATTGAATCATGGAACTCGAGGCAGGCCTCATCCGAGTGGAGCTTCAGGTTGATTTCAAGGAGTGCCACTATTATAGTAATCATGCTCTTCTTGTTTGTGCTGTGCAAATAGGAATACTCAACTACAGATGTTGTGATGGTCAAGAGCATTCACCAAGTTCTTCGGTTGTATGACATGGCTAGCCAAGATGGATTTAATCCCGATATTCACTTTATCAAAAGGCTCTAATGGGTTGGTTCTGAATCTTGCAAGCTGGGAATCAATGAGATGTGTAGGCATATTTGTTGTACTTATTATTTGAATCTTATTTGTTGGTTATGAATCTTGCAAGCTGGGAATCAATGAGATGTGTAGGCATCTTTGTTGTACTTATTATTTGGATCTTATTTGTTGGTTCTGAATCTTTCAAGCTGGGAATCAATGAGATGTGTAGGCATCTTTGTTGTACTTATTATTTGGATCTTATTTGTTGGTTCTGAATCTTGCAAGCTGGGAAACACGGCATGATGATGCAGAGGACAACAACCATAACAAACAGTTCAAACTTGGTAGTATTTTCTGTGTGAAAGTGCGACAAATGTGCTGATCGTGTGCGTCCTGAGAATAATAATTCTAATTGTTGTGCATGTTGATCCTGTGGCACTGATAGAACGAGCCTGTCAGCGTTCTGGGAACGGGGGTCCCCAGACTTGCCTGCCTGCGGCCCATGGCATGGCTCTGCGTGTGGGCCCGTATGGCCCATCTTCATCAACAAGGCGTTCAGGACCCTCGCGAGGGGCCAAGCCTCGCGAGGCGGATGACACAAGACCTCCTTAGGAGCGACCTCACCAGGTTGGCTCGCGAGGAGCAGAGAGATCAAGGCGAGGCAAACCTCATGAGGTTCTCGTGACGTGAGCCATGACGATCAAGATCAGGCGGGCGCCAGGCGGGCGCCAGCGCGTGCAGTGTCCTTGTTTCCCCTTTGGTGCTAAGGAAGCAAGCGCAGGCGCGGAGTACCGAGGCGTCAAGTAAAGGTTTCCATATCGGTGCAATGAGACCAAGACCAGCCGAACGGCAAGACGGAGGTCACCATGGAGCCCAAGGCGGCGTCACCACCGGAGCCTTTGGCAGGCGAAGACCGCTTTTGTCAGGATAAGCTGTACTAGTTGTCCCCTTTCAAATTGGCCATTGTTGGCTCCCTTCCCGCTCAATATTTGGGGAGAGGACCAGGGCCTATATAAGTAGGACTAGCCACCACCGTAGGGGGCAGCTCGATCTGATCCAGAGTAAACCTCACCCACGCACAGAGCACAAGAACACCTCAACCTCAGGAGGCTGTTCTTCCCCTTGTACTGTTCATCATCAGCCCGAGAGGCAATCCACCACCACCACACTGGAGTAGGGTATTACACCACAACGGTGGCCCGAACCAGTATAAACCTTGTGTCTCTTGTATTGTGAGTTCGTTGAGTTCGTCCGCGAGATCTTAGCAAGCTAGGGCGTGGATCGGTAGGGAAAGAACTTCACGCGCACCCCAGAGTTTGAACCTTAAGGGTTTTGCCGGAACCCGTGATCTGACATTTGGCGCGCTAGGTAGGGGTGCACCGAAGCTTCCCTTCCGACGCTCCGTGTCATGTCGCTTCATCGTCTCCATGGCGGACGCACGCCGCGCCCGCGCCGAGCGCCGGGCTGTCCTCGCCACCCGTGTTGCTCAGACGGCTCATGTCGGCGGGCCACCCCGTCGTTCTCCGCCACCACCGTGCTTCGCCCTCATGGCAGGCATCTCGCTCCCGGCTCCAGCAGCCATCACTGATGACGGGGCCAGGGGGCTCCGAGCCCTGGCCCCCGCCTTGCGGTGGGTACAGTGGCCGCCCAAGTTCAAGCCGGAGATGCCGCCGCGCTAGACGGCGTGGCGGACCCGTCAGCTTTCCTGCTGGCATATGAAGAGGCCGTCCTCAAGGCCGGGGGCGACGACAAGGTCATGGCCAACTGGCTTCCCATGGCCCTCACCGGCGAGCTGCGCGCATGGCTGCTCAACCTCCCCGGATCCACGGTGGAATCTTGGGAGGAGCTGCGCGGCCTCTTCACTGCGTGCTACGCGGCACCGGCGCACCACGCGGTCCCAGCGCTGCTGGGTGGCTCTCAAGCACCGCCTTCAGATCGCCACATCAAGCCGTTCCTTCGTCAAATTGGTACCGCTTCCAAGCGCTCGGGGGCTCCACCGGGCTGGGCC
>JAAAWM010011708.1:0-97612 GCA_036873465.1 Thinopyrum obtusiflorum
TTATATTAGTTCATTCTTTGAGCTAAATGACCCTGAAATTGAAAAGCACTTCAAATGAAATCTGAAGAGGTTTAAAATTGGCATGGTATCATCATTTCACCCACATAGCATGTGCTAAAAAGTTGAGAGGGTTACGGCAAAAACTGGATGCACTTCGTGTAAAAAATGGACAATCTCTTTCGAAGTATCAGGGTTTCGGACGAAAACTCATCTGTTACAAAAGGGATTTCATTTTTTTGAACTTATTTGAACTCCAGACTTTTTGTGTGTTCAAAATGAACCATTCAAAGCCACATCATCAATTTTCAACCCTTTCTGACTTCATCTGGTATTTTTCATGCATTTACTGATTTTTGTAAGCTAAATGACACTAAAATTGAAAAGCACTACAAATGAACTCTGAAGAGGTTGAAAATTGGCAGGGTATCATCATTTCACCCACATAGCATGTGCTAAAAAGTTGAGAGGGTTACGGCAAAAACTGGATGCACTTCATGTACAAAACGAACAATCTCTTTCGAAGTATCAGGGTTTCATACGGAAACTCGTCTGTTACAAAAGGCATTTCATTTCTTCACATGTAACTGCAGTGATATTCTAGATCAAATGCATCATCATAATAGTTGTGGAGAGAAAGTCTTCACTTTTTCTTCGCTTATGTCCTTTGCTTATTGCACCGTAACCATGGATATTCTTCATCGTTTAATAGGGTGCTTGGGTCAGCCTTGACTTTGAAGGGAGGAATTTCATGAAACTTTTCATAATCTTCAAACATGTCTGTCTTGCCCTCCAATCCCACGATGTCTCTTTTTCCTGAAAGAACTATGTGGCGCTTTGGCTCATCGTATGATGTATTCGCTTCCTTATCTTTTCTTTTTCTCGGTTTGGTAGACATGTCCTTCACATAGAAAACCTGCGCCACATCATTGGCTAGGACGAATGGTTTGTCTGTGTACCCAAGATTGTTCAGATCCACTGTTGTTCATTTCATACTGTGGGTCTAACTGCACCCCGCCTCCTGACAGATTGGCCCATTTGCACTGAAACAAAGGGACCTTAAAATCATGTCCGTAGTCAAGTTCCCATATGTCCACTATGTAACCATAATAT
This sequence comes from Thinopyrum obtusiflorum, assembly GCA_036873465.1. Taxonomy (NCBI): domain Eukaryota; kingdom Viridiplantae; phylum Streptophyta; class Magnoliopsida; order Poales; family Poaceae; genus Thinopyrum; species Thinopyrum obtusiflorum. Next base: position 1,111 of record JAAAWM010011708.1, read on the forward strand.
GTGTCCTTTCCCCTCTTGGTTGCTGCATCAAAGTGGACACCACTGTTTTGGTTGGTGCGCTTTTGATCTTGGGCGATCGTGTAAAATGTATTCCCATTTATCTCGTATCCTTTGTAAGTCAATACAGTGGAAGATGCTCCCCTGGACAACAAGTACAGCTCATCAGAAACAGTTTTGTCACCTCTGAGACGTGTTTCCAACCAATTGTCGAAAGTCCTGATGTGTTCACATGTAATTCAGTCATCACACTGCTCCGGGTGTTTGGAGCGCAGAATGTTCTTGTGTTCATCGACGGGGGGGGGGGGGGGGGGGGGGGGGGGGGGGGGGGGGGGGGGGGGGGGGGGGGGGGGGGGGGGGGGGGGGGGGGGGGGGGGGGGGGGGGGGGGGGGGGGGGGGGGGGGGGGGGGGGGGGGGGGGGGGGGGGGGGGGGGGGGGGGGGGGGGGGGGGGGGGGGGGGGGGGGGGGGGGGGGGGGGGGGGGGGGGGGGGGGGGGGGGGGGGGGGGGGGGGGGGGGGGGGGGGGGGGGGGGGGGGGGGGGGGGGGGGGGGGGGGGGGGGGGGGGGGGGGGGGGGGGGGGGGGGGGGGGGGGGGGGGGGGGGGGGGGGGGGGGGGGGGGGGGGGGGGGGGGGGGGGGGGGGGGGGGGGGGGGGGGGGGGGGGGGGGGGGGGGGGGGGGGGGGGGGGGGGGGGGGGGGGGGGGGGGGGGGGGGGGGGGGGGGGGGGGGGGGGGGGGGGGGGGGGGGGGGGGGGGGGGGGGGGGGGGGGGGGGGGGGGGGGGGGGGGGGGGGGGGGGGGGGGGGGGGGGGGGGGGGGGGGGGGGGGGGGGGGGGGGGGGGGGGGGGGGGGGGGGGGGGGGGGGGGGGGGGGGGGGGGGGGGGGGGGGGGGGGGGGGGGGGGGGGGGGGGGGGGGGGGGGGGGGGGGGGGGGGGGGGGGGGGGGGGGGGGGGGGGGGGGGGGGGGGGGGGGGACCCTGAAATTGAAAAGCATTGCAAATGAACTCTGAAAAGGTTGAAAGTTGGCATGGTATCATCATTTCACGCACATAGCATGTGCAAGAAAGTAGAGAGGGTTACGGCAAAAACTGGATGCACTTCGTGTACAAAACGGACAATCTCTTTCGAAGTATCAGGGTTTCATACGGAAACTCGTCTGTTACAAAGGGATTTCATTTTCTTGAACTTATTTGAACTCCATAGTTTTTCTGTGTTCGAAATGCACCATTCAAAGCCACATCATCAATTTTCAACCCTTTCTGACTTCATTTGTTATTTTTCATGCATTTACTAATTTTTTTTGAGCTATAAGACCCTGAAATTGAAAAGCATTTCAAATGAACTCTGAAAAGGTTGAAAGTTGGCATGGTATCATCATTTCACCCACATAGCATGTGCAGGAAAGTAGAGAGGGTTACGGCAAAAACTGGATGCACTTCGTGTACAAAACGGACAATCTCTTTCGAAGTATCAGGGTTTAATACGGAAACTCGTCTGTTACAAAGGGATTTCATTTTCTTGAACTTATTTGAACTCCATAGTTTTTCTGTGTTCAAAATGCACCATTCAAAGCCACATCATCAATTTTCAACCCTTTCTGACTTCATTTGTTATTTTTCATGCATTTACTAATTTTTTTGAGCTATAAGACCCTGAAATTGAAAAGCATTGCAAATGAACTCTGAAAAGGTTGAAAGTTGGCATGGTATCATCATTTCACCCACATAGCATGTGCAGGAAAGTAGAGAGGCTTACGGCCAAAACTGGATGCACTTCGTGTACAAAACGGACAATCTCTTTTGAAGTATCAGGGTTTCATACGGAAACTCGTCTGTTACAAAGGTATTTCATTTTCTTGAACTTATTTGAACTCCATAGTTTTTCTGTGTTCAAAATGCACCATTCAAAGCCACATCATCAATTTTCAACCCTTTCTGACTTCATTTGTTATTTTTCATGCATTTACTGATTTTTTTGAGCTATAAGACCCTGAAATTGAAAAGCATTGCAAATGAACTCTGAAAAGGTTGAAATTTGGCATGGTATCATCATTTCACCCACATAGCATGTGCAAGAAAGTAGAGAGGGTTACGGCAAAAACTGGATGCACTTCGTGTACAAAACGGACAATCTCTTTCGAAGTATCTGGGTTTCATACGGAAACTCGTCTGTTACAAAGGGATTTCATTTTCTTGAACTTATTTGAACTCCATAGTTTTTCTGTGTTCAAAATGCACCATTCAAAGCCACATCATCAATTTTCAACCCTTTCTGACTTCATTTGTTATTTTTCATGCATTTACTGATTTTTTTAGCTATAAGACCCTGAAATTGAAAAGCATTGCAAATGAACTCTGAAAAGGTTGAAAGTTGGCATGGTATCATCATTTCACCCACATAGCATGTGCAGGAAAGTAGAGAGGCTTACGACAAAAACTGGATGCACTTCGTGTACCAAACGGACAATCTCTTTCGAAGTATTAGGGTTTCATACGGAAACTCGTCTGTTACAAAGGGATTTCATTTTCTTGGACTTATTTGAACTCCATAGTTTTTCTGTGTTCAAAATGCACCATTCAAAGCGACATCATCAATTTTCAACCCTTTCTGACTTCATTTGTTATTTTTCATGCATTTGGGGGGGGGGGGGGGGGGGGGGGGGGGGGGGGGGGGGGGGGGGGGGGGGGGGGGGGGGGGGGGGGGGGGGGGGGGGGGGGGGGGGGGGGGGGGGGGGGGGGGGGGGGGGGGGGGGGGGGGGGGGGGGGGGGGGGGGGGGGGGGGGGGGGGGGGGGGGGGGGGGGGGGGGGGGGGGGGGGGGGGGGGGGGGGGGGGGGGGGGGGGGGGGGGGGGGGGGGGGGGGGGGGGGGGGGGGGGGGGGGGGGGGGGGGGGGGGGGGGGGGGGGGGGGGGGGGGGGGGGGGGGGGGGGGGGGGGGGGGGGGGGGGGGGGGGGGGGGGGGGGGGGGGGGGGGGGGGGGGGGGGGGGGGGGGGGGGGGGGGGGGGGGGGGGGGGGGGGGGGGGGGGGGGGGGGGGGGGGGGGGGGGGGGGGGGGGGGGGGGGGGGGGGGGGGGGGGGGGGGGGGGGGGGGGGGGGGGGGGGGGGGGGGGGGGGGGGGGGGGGGGGGGGGGGGGGGGGGGGGGGGGGGGGGGGGGGGGGGGGGGGGGGGGGGGGGGGGGGGGGGGGGGGGGGGGGGGGGGGGGGGGGGGGGGGGGGGGGGGGGGGGGGGGGGGGGGGGGGGGGGGGGGGGGGGGGGGGGGGGGGGGGGGGGGGGGGGGGGGGGGGGGGGGGGGGGGGGGGGGGGGGGGGGGGGGGGGGGGGGGGGGGGGGGGGGGGGGGGGGGGGGGGGGGGGGGGGGGGGGGGGGGGGGGGGGGGGGGGGGGGGGGGGGGGGGGGGGGGGGGGGGGGGGGGGGGGGGGGGGGGGGGGGGGGGGGGGGGGGGGGGGGGGGGGGGGGGGGGGGGGGGGGGGGGGGGGGGGGGGGGGGGGGGGGGGGGGGGGGGGGGGGGGGGGGGGGGGGGGGGGGGGGGGGGGGGGGGGGGGGGGGGGGGGGGGGGGGGGGGGGGGGGGGGGGGGGGGGGGGGGGGGGGGGGGGGGGGGGGGGGGGGGGGGGGGGGGGGGGGGGGGGGGGGGGGGGGGGGGGGGGGGGGGGGGGGGGGGGGGGGGGGGGGGGGGGGGGGGGGGGGGGGGGGGGGGGGGGGGGGGGGGGGGGGGGGGGGGGGGGGGGGGGGGGGGGGGGGGGGGGGGGGGGGGGGGGGGGGGGGGGGGGGGGGGGGGGGGGGGGGGGGGGGGGGGGGGGGGGGGGGGGGGGGGGGGGGGGGGGGGGGGGGGGGGGGGGGGGGGGGGGGGGGGGGGGGGGGGGGGGGGGGGGGGGGGGGGGGGGGGGGGGGGGGGGGGGGGGGGGGGGGGGGGGGGGGGGGGGGGGGGGGGGGGGGGGGGGGGGGGGGGGGGGGGGGGGGGGGGGGGGGGGGGGGGGGGGGGGGGGGGGGGGGGGGGGGGGGGGGGGGGGGGGGGGGGGGGGGGGGGGGGGGGGGGGGGGGGGGGGGGGGGGGGGGGGGGGGGGGGGGGGGGGGGGGGGGGGGGGGGGGGGGGGGGGGGGGGGGGGGGGGGGGGGGGGGGGGGGGGGGGGGGGGGGGGGGGGGGGGGGGGGGGGGGGGGGGGGGGGGGGGGGGGGGGGGGGGGGGGGGGGGGGGGGGGGGGGGGGGGGGGGGGGGGGGGGGGGGGGGGGGGGGGGGGGGGGGGGGGGGGGGGGGGGGGGGGGGGGGGGGGGGGGGGGGGGGGGGGGGGGGGGGGGGGGGGGGGGGGGGGGGGGGGGGGGGGGGGGGGGGGGGGGGGGGGGGGGGGGGGGGGGGGGGGGGGGGGGGGGGGGGGGGGGGGGGGGGGGGGGGGGGGGGGGGGGGGGGGGGGGGGGGGGGGGGGGGGGGGGGGGGGGGGGGGGGGGGGGGGGGGGGGGGGGGGGGGGGGGGGGGGGGGGGGGGGGGGGGGGGGGGGGGGGGGGGGGGGGGGGGGGGGGGGGGGGGGGGGGGGGGGGGGGGGGGGGGGGGGGGGGGGGGGGGGGGGGGGGGGGGGGGGGGGGGGGGGGGGGGGGGGGGGGGGGGGGGGGGGGGGGGGGGGGGGGGGGGGGGGGGGGGGGGGGGGGGGGGGGGGGGGGGGGGGGGGGGGGGGGGGGGGGGGGGGGGGGGGGGGGGGGGGGGGGGGGGGGGGGGGGGGGGGGGGGGGGGGGGGGGGGGGGGGGGGGGGGGGGGGGGGGGGGGGGGGGGGGGGGGGGGGGGGGGGGGGGGGGGGGGGGGGGGGGGGGGGGGGGGGGGGGGGGGGGGGGGGGGGGGGGGGGGGGGGGGGGGGGGGGGGGGGGGGGGGGGGGGGGGGGGGGGGGGGGGGGGGGGGGGGGGGGGGGGGGGGGGGGGGGGGGGGGGGGGGGGGGGGGGGGGGGGGGGGGGGGGGGGGGGGGGGGGGGGGGGGGGGGGGGGGGGGGGGGGGGGGGGGGGGGGGGGGGGGGGGGGGGGGGGGGGGGGGGGGGGGGGGGGGGGGGGGGGGGGGGGGGGGGGGGGGGGGGGGGGGGGGGGGGGGGGGGGGGGGGGGGGGGGGGGGGGGGGGGGGGGGGGGGGGGGGGGGGGGGGGGGGGGGGGGGGGGGGGGGGGGGGGGGGGGGGGGGGGGGGGGGGGGGGGGGGGGGGGGGGGGGGGGGGGGGGGGGGGGGGGGGGGGGGGGGGGGGGGGGGGGGGGGGGGGGGGGGGGGGGGGGGGGGGGGGGGGGGGGGGGGGGGGGGGGGGGGGGGGGGGGGGGGGGGGGGGGGGGGGGGGGGGGGGGGGGGGGGGGGGGGGGGGGGGGGGGGGGGGGGGGGGGGGGGGGGGGGGGGGGGGGGGGGGGGGGGGGGGGGGGGGGGGGGGGGGGGGGGGGGGGGGGGGGGGGGGGGGGGGGGGGGGGGGGGGGGGGGGGGGGGGGGGGGGGGGGGGGGGGGGGGGGGGGGGGGGGGGGGGGGGGGGGGGGGGGGGGGGGGGGGGGGGGGGGGGGGGGGGGGGGGGGGGGGGGGGGGGGGGGGGGGGGGGGGGGGGGGGGGGGGGGGGGGGGGGGGGGGGGGGGGGGGGGGGGGGGGGGGGGGGGGGGGGGGGGGGGGGGGGGGGGGGGGGGGGGGGGGGGGGGGGGGGGGGGGGGGGGGGGGGGGGGGGGGGGGGGGGGGGGGGGGGGGGGGGGGGGGGGGGGGGGGGGGGGGGGGGGGGGGGGGGGGGGGGGGGGGGGGGGGGGGGGGGGGGGGGGGGGGGGGGGGGGGGGGGGGGGGGGGGGGGGGGGGGGGGGGGGGGGGGGGGGGGGGGGGGGGGGGGGGGGGGGGGGGGGGGGGGGGGGGGGGGGGGGGGGGGGGGGGGGGGGGGGGGGGGGGGGGGGGGGGGGGGGGGGGGGGGGGGGGGGGGGGGGGGGGGGGGGGGGGGGGGGGGGGGGGGGGGGGGGGGGGGGGGGGGGGGGGGGGGGGGGGGGGGGGGGGGGGGGGGGGGGGGGGGGGGGGGGGGGGGGGGGGGGGGGGGGGGGGGGGGGGGGGGGGGGGGGGGGGGGGGGGGGGGGGGGGGGGGGGGGGGGGGGGGGGGGGGGGGGGGGGGGGGGGGGGGGGGGGGGGGGGGGGGGGGGGGGGGGGGGGGGGGGGGGGGGGGGGGGGGGGGGGGGGGGGGGGGGGGGGGGGGGGGGGGGGGGGGGGGGGGGGGGGGGGGGGGGGGGGGGGGGGGGGGGGGGGGGGGGGGGGGGGGGGGGGGGGGGGGGGGGGGGGGGGGGGGGGGGGGGGGGGGGGGGGGGGGGGGGGGGGGGGGGGGGGGGGGGGGGGGGGGGGGGGGGGGGGGGGGGGGGGGGGGGGGGGGGGGGGGGGGGGGGGGGGGGGGGGGGGGGGGGGGGGGGGGGGGGGGGGGGGGGGGGGGGGGGGGGGGGGGGGGGGGGGGGGGGGGGGGGGGGGGGGGGGGGGGGGGGGGGGGGGGGGGGGGGGGGGGGGGGGGGGGGGGGGGGGGGGGGGGGGGGGGGGGGGGGGGGGGGGGGGGGGGGGGGGGGGGGGGGGGGGGGGGGGGGGGGGGGGGGGGGGGGGGGGGGGGGGGGGGGGGGGGGGGGGGGGGGGGGGGGGGGGGGGGGGGGGGGGGGGGGGGGGGGGGGGGGGGGGGGGGGGGGGGGGGGGGGGGGGGGGGGGGGGGGGGGGGGGGGGGGGGGGGGGGGGGGGGGGGGGGGGGGGGGGGGGGGGGGGGGGGGGGGGGGGGGGGGGGGGGGGGGGGGGGGGGGGGGGGGGGGGGGGGGGGGGGGGGGGGGGGGGGGGGGGGGGGGGGGGGGGGGGGGGGGGGGGGGGGGGGGGGGGGGGGGGGGGGGGGGGGGGGGGGGGGGGGGGGGGGGGGGGGGGGGGGGGGGGGGGGGGGGGGGGGGGGGGGGGGGGGGGGGGGGGGGGGGGGGGGGGGGGGGGGGGGGGGGGGGGGGGGGGGGGGGGGGGGGGGGGGGGGGGGGGGGGGGGGGGGGGGGGGGGGGGGGGGGGGGGGGGGGGGGGGGGGGGGGGGGGGGGGGGGGGGGGGGGGGGGGGGGGGGGGGGGGGGGGGGGGGGGGGGGGGGGGGGGGGGGGGGGGGGGGGGGGGGGGGGGGGGGGGGGGGGGGGGGGGGGGGGGGGGGGGGGGGGGGGGGGGGGGGGGGGGGGGGGGGGGGGGGGGGGGGGGGGGGGGGGGGGGGGGGGGGGGGGGGGGGGGGGGGGGGGGGGGGGGGGGGGGGGGGGGGGGGGGGGGGGGGGGGGGGGGGGGGGGGGGGGGGGGGGGGGGGGGGGGGGGGGGGGGGGGGGGGGGGGGGGGGGGGGGGGGGGGGGGGGGGGGGGGGGGGGGGGGGGGGGGGGGGGGGGGGGGGGGGGGGGGGGGGGGGGGGGGGGGGGGGGGGGGGGGGGGGGGGGGGGGGGGGGGGGGGGGGGGGGGGGGGGGGGGGGGGGGGGGGGGGGGGGGGGGGGGGGGGGGGGGGGGGGGGGGGGGGGGGGGGGGGGGGGGGGGGGGGGGGGGGGGGGGGGGGGGGGGGGGGGGGGGGGGGGGGGGGGGGGGGGGGGGGGGGGGGGGGGGGGGGGGGGGGGGGGGGGGGGGGGGGGGGGGGGGGGGGGGGGGGGGGGGGGGGGGGGGGGGGGGGGGGGGGGGGGGGGGGGGGGGGGGGGGGGGGGGGGGGGGGGGGGGGGGGGGGGGGGGGGGGGGGGGGGGGGGGGGGGGGGGGGGGGGGGGGGGGGGGGGGGGGGGGGGGGGGGGGGGGGGGGGGGGGGGGGGGGGGGGGGGGGGGGGGGGGGGGGGGGGGGGGGGGGGGGGGGGGGGGGGGGGGGGGGGGGGGGGGGGGGGGGGGGGGGGGGGGGGGGGGGGGGGGGGGGGGGGGGGGGGGGGGGGGGGGGGGGGGGGGGGGGGGGGGGGGGGGGGGGGGGGGGGGGGGGGGGGGGGGGGGGGGGGGGGGGGGGGGGGGGGGGGGGGGGGGGGGGGGGGGGGGGGGGGGGGGGGGGGGGGGGGGGGGGGGGGGGGGGGGGGGGGGGGGGGGGGGGGGGGGGGGGGGGGGGGGGGGGGGGGGGGGGGGGGGGGGGGGGGGGGGGGGGGGGGGGGGGGGGGGGGGGGGGGGGGGGGGGGGGGGGGGGGGGGGGGGGGGGGGGGGGGGGGGGGGGGGGGGGGGGGGGGGGGGGGGGGGGGGGGGGGGGGGGGGGGGGGGGGGGGGGGGGGGGGGGGGGGGGGGGGGGGGGGGGGGGGGGGGGGGGGGGGGGGGGGGGGGGGGGGGGGGGGGGGGGGGGGGGGGGGGGGGGGGGGGGGGGGGGGGGGGGGGGGGGGGGGGGGGGGGGGGGGGGGGGGGGGGGGGGGGGGGGGGAGGGGAATAACCTTATATATAAAAAGGAAATATTTAAAGTTTGGCATGACTTAGCTTTCCTGTCGCCGCACTGGCGTCCTGAGAAGGTCGCGGCGCGGGCGCTGGTGGGGGCGTCCGGGCGGTCACCACGCCACCCGTGGGCAGCACAGCTCCATCCCCTGGCCCAACGACGCGCGACTCGTCGTCTTGGATTCGGTTGGCGCCGCTGCCCTGGGTCCGATCGCCGGAGCATCGTGGACGATCGCGAGCGGCATCTCTGGTGCCATCCGTGGCCGTCCCGTCGCCTGCCCATACTGGTGCAGACGGGCCGGCTCCGGGCGACCCGATGGCTATGATGCCCTTCTTCTTGGGGGCCATGGTGATGACGAAGCTGATGCGCTAACTTCCAAACCGGATTTTCACAGCTTGCGTCCCCTACCTGGCGCGCCAAAGATATCGGTGGAAACGACACCTATGGGATCACGGGGCGCGGATCCCTTTTGCTACGCTTGGCGGGCGCGGGGCTGTGCAAAGAGCGGGTCGAGAAGATGAACACGGGGGGTTTATCCAGGTTCGGGCCGCAAAGATGCATAATACCCTACTCCTGCTTTGGTGTATATTTGAGTGTTCTTGAGTTCTTGAACTAGCTACGAGGGGTAACTTGTCCAATAGATCCGAATCCGAACCCTTCTCCTGGACGCCTCGGGCCTCCTTTTATAGACAAAATGGGTTGCCATAGTGGCACACAGGAGGTGGAAAGGTGTACAGTGGATGATTCTATCCTTGGGCGCTGCAGGACAAAACGCATTAAATGCGCTGCCGACATGCCCCTCTTGCTTTATTGGGGACGGCGAGAAAGCTCATCCCAGCTGTCGCCGCTTCTCCTGGCCTCGACGCGTGTCTAGGCCAACGAGGCATGTGGTGCCATGTAGGTAGGTAGGCAGCTGAGCTGGCACGGTCGCAGGGCCTTCACGAAGGCCTGCATGCCACCACGCAGGTGCTTGCTGGGTCGGTGTAGAGGCCGCTCGTCGCCACGCAGGTGCCTGCCCAGCTGGTTGAGTTGGCAGCTGCATGGGGATGGCGGTGGAGTCTTGGCAGGCGCGGGCCTGGCTCTGGCCCCGCTGATGCCCCCGGCAAGGGTCTTGCTGGGGGCCCGGCAAGGGTCTTGCCGTGGCGCTGCAGTCGTCCCCGGCAAGGGTGCTTGCCGGGGGTCTTGTGGATTTCCTCGGCTAGGATCCCGCCGAGGGTCGTCGTCTTCGGGTCCTCATCTGATCTTGTGTAGTTATGATCTTCACAAAGATCTGCATGCCACCATGGAGGCGCCTCCCGAGCCTTGGCCTCAATGCGTTTGATGTCATTGGAAACCTCGGGCTCGAAGAAGGCGCGCTCTACTGGCGTCAGACAAGTTGCCCCGGCAAGGCTCTTGCCGGGGCTGTGGAGATCGCCCCGGCAAGGGTCTTGCCGAGGGAGGGGGGTCCACCTCGCCCTCTTGCTCTTTGTGTCTCTGGTCTTGGCGTTGCTTTGGTTGTCTTGTGCTTCGGCTTCCCTCCGGCTTCCCTCCTCTGCCCTGCTAAGTGTGGCCGTGGCGCACGGCTCTGACTGCCCGTGCACAAGTAAAGGGGTAAAAAAGGAGAGCCCCTACTTTTGTACACCGACACAGGACCATCTCCTTTGAAGTATGAGGGTTTCGGACGAAAACTCATCTGTTACAAAGGCATTTCATTTTTTTAAATTATTTCAACTCTAGTCTTTTTGTGCAGTTAATATGCACCATTCAAAGCCACATCCTCAAATTTCAACCCTTTCTAACTTAATTTGCTACTTTTCATGCATTTAATATTTTTTTTGAGCAAAATGACCCTGAAATTGAAAAGCACTAAAAATGAACTCTGAAAAGGTTGAAACATGTCGTGGTAGCATCATTACACCCACATAGCATGTGCTAAAAAATTAAGAGGGTTACGGGAAAAACTGAACGAACTTCGAGTACAAACAGGACCATCTCCTTTGAAGTATGAGCGTTCGGACGAAAACTCATCTGTTACAAAGGTATTTTTTTTAACTTATTTCAACTCCTGACTTTTTGTGCACTGAACATGCACCATTCAAAGCCACATCATCAAATTTCAAACCTGTCTAACTTCATTTGCTACTTTTCATGCATTTAATGTTTTTTTGAGCAAAATGACCCTGAAATTGAAAAGCACTACAAATGAACTCTGAAAAGGTTGAAACTTGGCATGGTATCATCATTACACCCACATAGCATGTGCTAAAAAATTCAGAGGGTTACAGCAAAAACTGGATGCACTTCATGTACAAATAGGACCATCTCCTTCAAAGTATGAGGGTTTCAGACGAAAACTCATCTGTTACAAAGGTATTACATTTTTTAAACTTATTTCAACTCTAGACTTTTTGTGCATTCAATATGCACCATTCAAACCCACATCCTCAAATTTCAACCCTTTCTAACTTCATTTGCTACTTTTCATGCATTTAATGATATTTTGAGCAAAATGACCCGGAAATTGAAAAGCACTACAAATGAACTCTGAAAAGGTTGAAACTTGGCATGGTATCATCATTACACCCACATAGCATGTGCTAAAAAGTTCAGACAGGTTACGGCAAAAACTGGGCGCATTTCGTGTACAAACAGGACCATCTCCTTTGAAGTATGAGGGTTTCGGACGAAACCTCATCTGTTACAAAGGCATTTCATTTTTTAACTTATTTCAACTCTAGTCTTTTTGTGCATTCAATATGCACCATTCAAAGCCACATCCTCAAATTTCAACCCTTTCTAACTTAATTTGCTACTTTTCATGCATTTAATGATTTTTTTGAGCAAAATGACCCTGAAATTGAAAAGCACAACAAATGAACTCTGAAAAGGTTGAAACTTGGCATGGTATCATCATTACACCCACATAGCATGTGCTAAAAAGTTGAGAGGGTTACGGCAAAAACTGGACGTACTTCGTGTACAAACAGGACCATATCCTTCGAAGTATGAGGGTTTCGAACGAAAACTCATCTGTTACAAATGCATTTCATTTTTTTAAACTTATTTCAACTCCAGACTTTTTGTGCATTCAATACGCACCATTCAAAACCACATCCTCAAATTTCAACCCTTTCTAACTTCATTTGCTACTTTTCATGCATTTAAAGATTTTTTTTGAGCAAAATGAACCTGAAATTGAAAAGCACTAAAATGAACTCTAAAAAGGTTGAAACTTGGCATGGTATCATCATTACACCCACATAGCATGTGCTAAAAAGTTGAGAGGGTTACGGCAAAAACTGGACGCACTTCGTGTACAAACAGGACCATATCTTTCGAAGTGTATGGGTTTCGGATGAAAACTCATCTGTTACAAAGGCATTTCATTTTTTATAAAATTATTTCAACTCCTGAATTTTTGTGCACTCAATATGCACCATCCAAAGGCACATCCTCAAATTTCAACCCTTTCTAACTTCATTTACTACTTTTCATGCATTTAATGATTTTTTTTGAGCAAAATGACCCTGAAATTGAAAAGCACTACAAATGAACTCTGAAAAGGTTGAAACTTGGCATGGTATCATCATTACACCCACATAGCATGTGCTAAAAAGTTGAGAGAGTTACAGCAAAAACTGGATGCACTTCATGTACAAACAGGACCATCTCCTTCGAAGTATGAGGGTTTCGGACGAAAACTCATCTGTTACAAAGGCATTTCATTTTTTAAAACTTATTTCAACCAAACTTTTTGTGCATTCAATAAGCACCATCCAAAGCCACATCCTCAAATTTCAGCCCTTTCTAACTTCATTTGCTACTTTTCATGCATGTAATGATTTTTTTGAGCAAAATGACCCTGAAATTGAAAAGCACCAAAAATGAACTCTGAAAAGGTTGAAACTTGGCATGGTATCATCATTACACCCACATAGCATGTGCTAAAAAGTTGAGAGGGTTACGGCAAAAACTGGACGCACTTCATGTACAAATAGGACCATCTCCTTCAAAGTATGAGGGTTTCGGACGAAAACTCATCTGTTACAAAGGAATTTCATTTTTTTAACTTATTTCAACTCTAGTCTTTTTGTGCATTCAATATGCACCATTCAAAGCCACATCCTCAAATTTCAATCCTGTCTAACTTCATTTGCTACTTTTCATGCATTTAATGTTTTTTTTTTGAGCAAAATGACCCTGAAATTGAAAAGCACTAAAATTGAACTCTGAAAAGGTTGAAACTTTGCATGGTATCATCATTACACACATATAGCATGTGCTAAAAAATTGAGAGGGTTACAGCAAAAACTGGATGCACTTCATGTACAAATAGGACCATCTCCTTCGAAGTATGATGGTTTCGGACGAAAACTCATCTGTTACAAAGGCATTTCATTTTTTTAAACTTATTTCAACTCCAGACTTTTTTTGCATTCAATATGCACCATTCAAACCCACATCCTCAAATTTCAACCCTTTCTAACTTCATTTGCTACTTTTCATGCATTTAAAGATTTTTTTGAGCAAAATGACCGTGAAATTGAAAATCACTAAAAATGAACTCTGAAAAGGTTGAAACTTGGCATGGTATCATCATAACACCCACATAGCATGTGCTAAAATGTTGAGAGGGTTACGGCAAAAACTGAACGCACTACGTGTACAAACAGATTAAAATGACCCTGAAATTGAAAAGCACTAAAAATGAACTCTGAAAAGGTTGAAACTTGGCATGCTATCATCATTACACCCACATAGCATGTGCTAAAAAGTTCAGAGGGTTACGGCAAAAACTGGACGCACTTCGAGTACAAACAGGACCATGTCCTTTGAAGTATGAGGGTTTGGGACGAAAACTCATCTGTTACAAAGGCATTTCATTTTTTTTAAATTATTTCAACTCTAGTCTTTTTGTGCAGTCAATATGCACCATTCAAAACCACATCCTCAAATTTCAACCCTTTCTAACTTAATTTGCTACTTTTCATGCATTTAATATTTTTTTTGAGCAAAATGACCCTGAAATTGAAAAGCACTAAAAATGAACTCTGAAAAGGTTGAAACATGTCGAGGTAGCATCATTACACCCACATAGCATGTGCTAAAAAAATTAAGAGGGTTACGGCAAAAACTGAACGAACTTTGTGTACAAACAGGACCATCTCCTTTGAAGTATGAGCGTTTCGGACGAAAACTCATCTGTTACAAAGGTATTTTATTTTATTTTAACTTATTTCAACTCCTGACTTTTTGTGCACTCAATATGCACCATTGAAAGCCACATCCTCAAATTTCAACCATTTCTAACTTCATTTGCTACTTTTCATGCATTTAATGATTTTTTGAGCAAAATGACCCTGAAATTGAAAAGCACTACAAATGAACTCTGAAAAGGTTGAAACATGGCATGGTATCATCGTTACACCCACATAGCTTGTGCTAAAAAGTTCAGAGGGTTACGGCAAAAACTGGACGTACTTCGTGTACAAACAGGACCATCTCCTTCGAAGTATGAGGGTTTCGAACGAAAACTCATCTGTTACAAAGGCATTTCATTTTTTTAAATTTATTTCAACTCCAGACTTTTTGTGCATTCAATATGCACCATTCAAACCCACATCCTCAAATTTCAACCCTTTCTAACTTCATTTGCTACTTTTCATGCATTTAAATATTTTTTTGAGCAAAATGACCCTGAAATTGATGAGCACTAAAAATGAACTCTAAAAAGGTTGAAACTTGGCATGGTATCATCATTACACCCACATAGCATGTGCTAAAAAGTTGAGAGGGTTACGGCAAAAACTGGGCGCACTTCGTGTACAAACAGGACCATATCTTTCGAAGTATATGGGATTCAGATGAAAACTCATCTGTTACAAAGGCATTTCATTTTTTTAAACTTATTTCAACGGCTGACTTTTTGTGGACTCAATATGCACCATCCAAAGCCACATCCTCAATTTTCAACCATTTCTAACTTCATTTGCTACTTTTCATGCATTTAATGATTTTTTTGAGCAAAATGACCCTGAAATTGAAAAGCACTACAAATGAACTCTGAAAAGATTGAAACTTGGCATGGTATCATCATTACACCCACATAGCATGTGCTAAAAAGTTGAGAGGGTTACGGCAAAACCTGGATGCACTTCGTGTACAAACAGGACCATCTCCTTCGAAGTATAAGGGTTTCGGACGAAAACTCATCTGTTACAAAGGCATTTCATTTTTTTAAACTTATTTCAACTCCAGACTTTTTGTGCATTCAATAAGCACCATCCAAAGCCACATCCTCAAATTTCAACCCTTTCTAACTTCATTTCCTACTTTTCATGCATTTAATGATTTTTTTGAGCAAAATGCCCCTGAAATTGAAAAGCACCAAAAACGAACTCTAAAAAGGTTGAAACTTGGCATGGTATCATCATTACACCCACATAGCATGTGCTAAAAAGTTGAGAGGGTTGCGGCAAAAACTGGACGTAATTCATGTACAAATAGGACAATCTCCTTCGAAGTATTGATGGTTTCGGACGAAAACTCATCTGTTACAAAGGAATTTCAGTTTTTTAAACATATTTCAACTCTAGTCTTTTTGTGCATTCAATATGCACCATTCAAAGCCACATCCTCAAATTTCAACCCTTTCTAACTTCATTTGCTACTTTTCACGCATTTAATGTTTTTTTTAGCAAAATGACCCTGAAATTGAAAAGCACTAAAAATGAACTCTGAAAAGGTTGAAACTTGGCATGGTATCATCATTACACCCACATAGCATGTGCTAAAAATTTGAGAGGGTTACAGCAAAAACTGGATGCACTTAATGTACAAATAGGACCATCTCCTTCGAAGTGTGAGGGTTTCGGACGAAAACTCATCTGTTACAGAGGCATTTCATTTTTTTAAACTTATTTCAACTCCAGACTTTTTGTGCATTCGATATGCACCATTCAAACCCACATCCTCAAATTTCAACCCTTTCTAACTTCATTTGCTACTTTTCATGCATTTAAAGATTTTTTTGAGCAAAATGACCCTGAAATTGAAAAGCACTAAAAATGAACTCTGAAAAGGTTGAAACTTGGCATGGTATCATCATAACACCCACATAGCATGTGCTAAAAAGTTGAGAGGGTTACGGCAAGAATTGAACGCACTTCGTATACAAATAGAGCAAAATGACCCAGAAATTGAAAAGCACTAAAAATGAACTCTGAAAAGGTTGAAACTTGGCATGCTATCATCATTACACCCACATAGCATGTGCTAAAATGTTCAGAGGGTTACGGCAAAAACTGGACGCACTTCATGTACAAACAAGACCATGTCCTTTGAAGTATGAGGGTTTCGGACGAAAACTCATCTGTTACAAAGGTATTTCATTTTTTTTTATTTCAACTCTAGTCTTTTTGTGCAGTCAATATGCACCATTCAACGCCACATCCTCAAATTTCAACCCTTTCTAACTTAATTTGCTACTTTTCATGCATTTAATATATATTTTTAGCAAAATGACCCTGAAATTGAAAAGCACTAAAAATGAACTCTGAAAAGGTTGAAACATGTCATGGTATCATCATTACACTCACATAGCATGTGCTAAAAAATCGAGAGGGTTACGGCAAACACTGAACGAACTTCGTGTACAACAGGACCATCTCCTTTGAAGTATGAGCGTTTCAGACGAAAACTCATCTGTTACAAAGGTATTTTATTTTTTTAAACTTAATGCAACTCCTGACTTTTTGTGCACTCAATATGCACCATTCAAAGCCACATCCTCAAATTTCAACCCTTTCTAACTTCATTTGCTACTTTTCATGCATTTAATGATTTTTTGAGCAAAATGACCCTGAAATTGAAAAGGACTACAAATGAACTCTGAAAAGGTTGAAACTTGGCATGGTATGATAATTACACCCACATAGCATGTGCTAAAAAGTTGAGAGGGTTATGGCAAAAACTGGACGTACTTCATGTACAAACAGGACCATCTCCTTCCAAGTATGAGGGTTTCGGACAAAAATTCATCTGTTACAAAGGCATTTCATTTTTTTAAACTTATTTCAACTCCAGACTTTCTGTGCATTCAATATGCACCATTCAAACCCACATCCTCAAATTTCAATCCTTTCTAACTTCATTTGCTACTTTTCATGCATTTAATGATTTTTTTGAGCAAAATGACCCTGAAATTGAAAAGCACTAAAAATAAACTCTGAAAAGGTTGAAACTTGGCATGCTATCATAATTACACCAACATAGCATGTGCTAAAAAGTGGAGAGGGTTACGGCAAAAACTGGACGCACTTCATGTACAAACAGGACCATCTCCTTTGAAGTATGAGGGTTTCGGATGAAAACTCATCTGTTACAAAGGCATTTCATTTTTTTAACTTATTTCAACTCCTGACTTTTTGTGCACTCAATATGCACCATCCAAAGTCACGTCGTCAAATTTCAACACTTTCAAACTTCATTTGCTACTTTTCATGCATTTAATGATTTTTTTGAGCAAAATGACCTTGAAATTGAAAACACTACAAATGAACTTTGAAAAGGTTGAAACTTGGCATGGTATGATCGTTACACCCACATAGCATGTGCAAAAAAGTTGAGAGGGTTACGGCGAAAACTGGACGCACTTCGTGCACAAACAGGACCATCTCCTTCGAAGTATGAGCGTTTCGGACGAAAACTCATCTGTTACAAAGGCATTTCATTTTTTTAAATTTATTTCAACTCCAGAATTTTTGTGCATTCAATATGCACCATTCAAAGCCACATCCTCAAATTTCAACCCTTTCTAACTTCATTTGCGACTTTTTATGCATTTAATGATTTTTTTGAGCAAAATGACCCTGAAATTGAAAAGCACTAAAAATGAACTATGAAAATGTTGAAACTTGGCATGGTATCATCATTACTCCCACATAGCATGTGCTAAAATGTTGAGAGGGTTACGGCAAAAACTGGACGCACTTCGTGTACAAACGGGACCATGTCCTTCGAAGTATATGGGTTTCGGACGAAAACTCTTCTCTTACAAAGGCATTTCATTTTTTAAACTTATTTCAACTCCAGACTTTTTGTGCATTCAATATGCACCATCCAAAGCCACATCCTCAAATTTCAACCCTTTCTAACTTCATTTGCTACTTTTCATGCATTTAATGATTTTTTTGGGCAAAATGACCCTGAAATTGAAAAGCACTACAAATGAACTCTGAAAAGGTTGAAACTTGGCATGGTATCATCATTACACCCACATAGCATGTGCTAAAAAGTTCAGAGGGTTACGGCGAAAACTGGACGCACTTCGTGCACAAACAGGACCATCTCCTTCGAAGTATGAGGGTTTCGGACGAAAACTCATTTGTTACAAAGGCATTTCATTTTTTTAAATTTATTTCAACTCCAGACTTTTTGTGCATTCAATATGCACCATCCAAAGCCACATCCTCAAATTTCAACCCTTTCTAACTTCATTTGCGACTTTTTATGCATTTAATGATTTTTTTGAGCAAAATGACCCTGAAATTGAAAAGCACTAAAAATGAACTCTTAAAACGTTGAAACTTGGCATGGTATCATCATTACTCCCACATAGCATGTGCTAAAATGTTGAGAGGGTTACGGAAAAAACTGGACGCACTTCGTGTACAAACAGGACCATGTCCTTCGAAGTATATGGGTTTCGGACGAAAACTCATCTGTTACAAAGGCATTTCATTTTTTAAACTTATTTCAACTCCAGATTTTTGTGCATTCAATATGCACCATCCAAAGCAACATCCTCAAATTTCAACCCTTTCTAACTTCATTTGCTACTTTTCATGCATTTAATGATTTTTTTTGAGCAATATGACCCTGAAATTGAAAAGCACTGCAAATGATCTCTGAAAAGGTTGAAACTTGGCATAGTATCATCATTACACCCACATAGCATGTGCTAAAAAGTAAGAGGGCTAGGGCAAAAACTGGATGCACTTCGTGTACAAACAGGACCATCTCCTTCGAATTATGAGGGTTTCGGACGAAAACTCATCTGTTCCAAAGGCATTTCATTTTTTAACTTATTTCAACTCCAGACTTTTTGTGAATTCAATATGCACCATTCAAACCCACATCCTCAAATTTCAACCCTTTATAACTTAATTTGCCTTTTTTCATGCATTTAATTATTTTTTGAGCTAAATGACCCTGAAATTGAAAAGCTGTACAAATGAACTCTGAAAAGGTTGAAACTTGGCATGGTATCATCATTACACACACATAGCATGTGCTAAAAAGTTGAGAGGTTTACGGTAAAAGATGGATGCACTTCATGTACAAACTGGCCTATCTCGGCTACTCACTAGAGAATAAAAGTGATGACGGTGAAGCCGATCACTAGGAATTTCATGAAACTTTTCATAATCTTCTGACATGTCTGTCTTGTCCTCCACTCCCACAATGTTTCTTTTCCCTAAAAGAACTATGTGGCGCTTTGGCTCACCGTATGATGTGTTCGCTTCCTTATCTTTCCTTTTTATCGGTTTGGTAGACATGTCCTGCACATAGAAAACCTGCGTCACATCATTGGCTAGGACGAATGGTTCGTCTGTGTACCCAAGATTGTTGAGATCTACTGTTGTCATTCCGTACCATGGGTCAAGCTTTACCCCGCCTCCTGTCAGATTGACCCATTTGCACCGAAACAAAGGGACCTTCAAATCACGTCCATTGTCAAGTTCCCATATCTTCTCTATGTAACCATAATATGTGTCATTTGGCCTATTGGTGTTTGCTGTATCAAAGCGGACACCACTATTTTGGTTGGTGCTCTTTTTATCTTGGGCGATCGTGTAAAATGCATTCCCATTTATCTCGTACCCTTTGAAAGTCGATATAGTCAAAGATGGTAACTTGGCCAGCAAGTACAGCTCATCTCCAACACTGTCGTCATGCATGAGATGTGTTTGCAACCAACCGCTGAATGACTCCATGTGTGTACATTTGATCCAGGGCTCAGACTGCTCTGGGTTCTTGGAGCGTACACTATCCAGGTGTTCCTCGATATACGGAGCCACCAAGCTGGAATTTTGTAGAACTGTGTAGTGTGCTTGCACCCAAGAATGCCCGTCCTGGCATATTACTGAATTCTTTCCTAGCGTGCCTTTTCCACCCAGTCTGCCCTCATGCCGTGATTTGAGAACACCAATCGGCTTAATATCAGGAATAAAGTCAACACAAAACTCAATGACCTGCTCTGTTTCATGGCCCTTGGAGATGCTTCATTCTGGCCTAGCACGGTTATGAACATATTTCTTTAAGACTCCCATGAACCTCTCAAAGGGGAACATATTGTGTAGAAATACAGGACCCAGAATGGCAATCTCTTCGACTAGGTGAACTAGGACGTGTGTCATGATATTGAAGAAGGATGGTGGGAACACCAACTCAAAACAGACAAGACATTGCACCAAATCATTTTGTAACCTTTGTAGGATTTCTGGATCGATTACCTTCTGAGAGATTGCATTGAGGAATGCACATAGCTTCACAATGGCTAATCGAACGTTTTCCGGTAGAAGCCCCCTCAATGCAACCGGAAGCAGTTGCGTCATAATCACATGGCAGTCATGAGACTTTAGGTTTTGGAAGTTTTTTTCTGCCATATTTATTATTCCCTTTATATTCGACGAGAAGCCAGACGGGACCTTCATGCTGAGCAGGCATTCAAAGAAGATTTCCTTCTCTTCTTTGGTAAGAGCGTAGCTGGCAGGACCTTGATACTACTTTGGATGCATGCCGTCTTTTTCGTGCATACGTTGGTGGTCCTCCCATGCCTCCAGTGTATCTTTTGTCTTCCCATACACGCCCAAGAAGCCTAGCAGGTTCACGCAAAGATTCTTCGTCACGTGCATCATGTCGATTGCAGAGCGGACCTCTAGTTCTTTCCAATAGGGTAGGTCCCAAAATATAGATTTCTTCTTCCACATGGGTGCGTGTCCGTCAGCGTCATTCGGAACAGATTGTCCGCCAGGACCCTTTCCAAAGATTACTTTTAAATCCTTGACCATATCAAGTATATCATCACCGGTACAGTGGTGAGGTTTCTTTCGGTGATCTGCCTCACCTTTGAAATGCTTGCCTTTCTTTCTTAAGAGATGCTTGATCGGAAGAAATCGACGATGTCCCAGGTACACATTCTTCTTACATTTATCCAAATATATACTTTCAGTATCATCTAAACAGTGCGTGCATGCGTGGTACCCCTTGTTTGTCTGTCCTGAAAGGTTACTAAGAGCAGGCCAATCATTGATGGTTACAAACAGCAATGCTCGTAGGTCAAATTCCTGCTGTTTGTGCTCATCCCACACACGTACACCTTTTATGTCCCATAGCTGTAAAAGTTCTTCAACTAATGGTCTTAGGTACACATCAATGTCATTGCCGGGTTGCTTGAGGCCTTGGATGAGCACTGGCATCATAATGAACTTCCGCTTCATGCACAACCAAGGAGGAAGGTTATAGATACATAGAGTCACAGGCCAGGTGCTATGATTGCTACTCTGCTCTCCAAAAGGATTAATGCCATCTGCACTTAAACCAAACCATACGTTCCTTGCATCATCTGCAAACTCTCTCGATTTTTCTCCACTGCGACCCGTCAGCGGGTAGTCTCAACTTTCCGTCTTTCTTACGATCTTCTTTGTGCCATCGCATCAACTTGGCATGCTCTTTGTTTTGGAACAAACGTTTCAACCGTGGTATTATAGGAGCATACCACATCACCTTGGCAGGAATCCTCTTCCTGGGGCGCTCGCCCTCAACATCGTCACCAGGGTCATCGGGGCTGATCTTATAGCACAATGCACCGCATACCGTGCATGCATTCAAATTCTCATACTCCTCACCGCGGTAGAGGATGCAGTCATTAGGGCATGCATGTATCTTCTGCACCTCTAATCCTAGAGGGCAGACGGCCTTCTTTGCTTTGTACGTACTGTCGGGCAATTCGTTGTCCTTTGGAAGCTTCTTCTTCATTATTTTCAGCAACTTCTCAAATCCCTTGTCAGATAAACCATTCTCTGCCTTCCATTGCAGCAATTCCAGTGTGGTACCCAGCTTTGTGTTGCCATCTTCCCAATTTGGGTACAACTATTTTTTGTGATCCTCTAACATGCGCTGCAACTTCAACTTCTCCTTTTCACTTTCGCAGTTTCTCTTTGCATCAGCAATGGCCTGACCAAGATCATCAGCAGGCTCATCCGATGCCTCTTCTTCAGCTTCTTCTTCATTCTCTTCCCCCATTGTAGTACCATCGTATTCATGGAACCTAGGATAGTTGTCATCATCCTCTTCTTCTTCATTCTCTTCCATTAGCACCCCTCTTTCTCCGTGCTTGGTCCAACAGTTATAGCCGGACATGAAACCGGACGTAAACAGGTGGACGTGAATGACTCTTGAGTTAGAGTAATTTTTATCATTCTTATAGACAGCACATGGACAACACATAAAACCATCATCCCGCTTGTTTGCCTCAGCCGCACGCAGAAAACTATGCACACCATCAACGAACTGGGGAGAGCGTCGGTCATCGTACATCCATTGCCGGCTCATCTTCATTACACAACACCGAAAAGACCAAATTAATACAAGTTCATACATAAAGTTCATACACACTTATTCTCATAAAACAACATACAAACTATCTAGCTAAAGCATTTAAATGCAACAACAAATGCGATCAAGATTGCAACTAAGGTAACAATTGATCCAACAGCATACTGATACCAGGCCTCCTTATTAATGGCATATTTTATAATCTTTCGGATCTTGAAGCGCATTGCATCCATCTTGATCTTGTGATCATCGATGACATCGGCAACATACAACTCCAATTTCATCTTCTCTTCTTCAATTCTTTTCAATTTTTCTTTTAAATACTCGTTCTCTTTTTCAACTAAATTTAACTTCTCGACAAGAGGGTCGGTTGCAATTTCCGGTTCACATACCTCCTAGATAAAAATATCTATGTCAACTTGACAGGCATAATTGTCATAAACACGAAATGCAACAAAATAGTTATAAAAGAGAATATATATACCACATCCGAATCATAAACTGGACGAGGGCCGACGGGGACGGATATCAAAACCATGGCACTACGTAAAACAAACAATCATACAAGTAAGAAAATTATACAAGCAACTATCTCAACTATCTTAATCATACAAATAAGATTTTTTTTTTCACAAAAAGGAAAAGAGCCTCACCAAGCTAGCTAGGTGGTGCCGGCGACCGGACGACGCGGGCGATCGATGACGGTGAGGACGGGAAGGCACTAGATCAGGTAAACCACACCTACAAATATGCAAACTAAGAAGTTAATTTGAGCTCAAATTGCATATAAATCAAATAAACTCCCACATAATTACTCCCAAACTAAAACCCACAAATCACTATACTTATAGAGCATTGCATGAGCTAGTCTAGCAATGAGAGATGAAAAGACAAAGTCGCTAACCTTTGTGAACACTTGGAGAGATGGGGTGCCTCAAATCTTGACAAATTTTGGCAAAAAATGGAGGAGGAGCTCGAGCCAAGGGGAAGAACAGAGAGGGGAAAGGAGAAAACAGAGAAATGGGCTCGGGCTGGATGAAGGGTTTATATAGGGACATCTTTAGTCCCGGTTGGTTATACAAACCGGGACTAAAGGTCCACCTGTAGTCCCGGTTTGTGATACAAACCTGGACTAAAGGGGCTCGTGGGGGCCCCAGACTGACTCCAGCCTGCCACCACCCCTTTAGTCCCGGTTTGTATCTCAAACCGGGACTATAGGTCCCAAATGAACCGGGACTAATGACTAGCCTTTGGAACCGGGACTAATGTTACCATTAGTCCGTGTTTAAAACACGGCCGGGACTAATGCTATGGACGAAAGGCCGGGGGGGGGGGGGGGGGGGGGGGGGGGGGGGGGGGGGGGGGGGGGGGGGGGGGGGGGGGGGGGGGGGGGGGGGGGGGGGGGGGGGGGGGGGGGGGGGGGGGGGGGGGGGGGGGGGGGGGGGGGGGGGGGGGGGGGGGGGGGGGGGGGGGGGGGGGGGGGGGGGGGGGGGGGGGGGGGGGGGGGGGGGGGGGGGGGGGGGGGGGGGGGGGGGGGGGGGGGGGGGGGGGGGGGGGGGGGGGGGGGGGGGGGGGGGGGGGGGGGGGGGGGGGGGGGGGGGGGGGGGGGGGGGGGGGGGGGGGGGGGGGGGGGGGGGGGGGGGGGGGGGGGGGGGGGGGGGGGGGGGGGGGGGGGGGGGGGGGGGGGGGGGGGGGGGGGGGGGGGGGGGGGGGGGGGGGGGGGGGGGGGGGGGGGGGGGGGGGGGGGGGGGGGGGGGGGGGGGGGGGGGGGGGGGGGGGGGGGGGGGGGGGGGGGGGGGGGGGGGGGGGGGGGGGGGGGGGGGGGGGGGGGGGGGGGGGGGGGGGGGGGGGGGGGGGGGGGGGGGGGGGGGGGGGGGGGGGGGGGGGGGGGGGGGGGGGGGGGGGGGGGGGGGGGGGGGGGGGGGGGGGGGGGGGGGGGGGGGGGGGGGGGGGGGGGGGGGGGGGGGGGGGGGGGGGGGGGGGGGGGGGGGGGGGGGGGGGGGGGGGGGGGGGGGGGGGGGGGGGGGGGGGGGGGGGGGGGGGGGGGGGGGGGGGGGGGGGGGGGGGGGGGGGGGGGGGGGGGGGGGGGGGGGGGGGGGGGGGGGGGGGGGGGGGGGGGGGGGGGGGGGTGTTCGAGGAGGACGACGGTAGATGCTCTAACAACACAGAAGACGGTGTCAGCATTGTTGACAGTCTTTATGAAAAAAAAAAGGTTGTTTGTCCAGCGAGTCCAACACATACGCATCTATTATGAGCAAGTCAAGATATTACATGTATGCACGCAACATGCGTATGTGTGCATCGCCTTATACATGCACGTGCAAGCAGCCAAAGGAAGCACATACAGTACGTAATTGCAAGCTAGTGAAGGCAAGGTGGGACCCGGCACAGCCCTGCTATGCATGTACAGCTCATGCACTCGAGTGCGGTGCATGCACTTCCAACGTGGGACCGTCGCCCACTCAACGGTGCAGGGACGGGACCCGCGAGAATAGGAGAAGGGCTTCTGGCCTGGCTCATCGCGCTACAGGCAGCCAAACAAGGACGGGCCCGACAAGGCGTCACGGATTTGATTCCGAGTAGGTCTCCAAACCAGGCAGTCGTGTGTTTCGAGGACTTCAGGGACCACACGGAAATTTAGGTAGAAAAAAGTTATTGCATCTTGTGATTTCTTTTTAGGCTATTTTCATGAAGTCGTGATTTTTGGTGCCGGGATAACTCAAAAGCATAATTTTTTAAAAACATAACTACATTTATGTGGGGGCAAACTGAAAGAAAAACAACTTCTTTCAACCATCTTCAATTTCTGCTATGTCAAACAAACATAGATTCTAGTAGTTCGGCATAAGATGATTTACCATAACAGAAGGGATATTTTTTAGAACAGGAAATAACTTAATTTATAGCTATATCTTGTCCAAGACTCCAAGGCAAAGCAGGTAAACTGTGCATGAGACATGAGCGAAACACATTCATGGAAATGATTGGCAATATCAGTAAGCAACAAAACACTGCGGTTTAGTCGCTAAGCTCACATCAGTGATATGCACACTGCCCTCCCACTGGGCTTTTGTTGGTATGGTACCTCTGCAGGAACAATGTCAATTCCAGGATCGATCTGTGATAAACATAATGTTCTGCACGGCACTACTGCAATTAGTGGAAATACATGTCCGCATAGACACAATGAAGAAACATTAAATGGTAAGAAAATACATGTATTACACTCATAATCATGCAGACCTACTTGAATAATGGAGAACGTATCTGACTTTGGATTTGGCTCCCAACTCACCCCATCTTTGTTGACAAAAATCTACCAAGTGTAAACAGTGGTAAATCATACAGAACAGTACTATTACCGAAAAAAATCAATGATTTAGAACTTGAAAATTATATATTCACCATGGAGCTACAGTGAAGATAGAGTGGGAAATAATACCTAGCAAGGCCGACATGGAGGAGAGCGGCCGCCTGACGATTCTCGGGAGCTGGAGCAATAACATGATGATGGTCCTTGGAGGCAAATCAAAACAACCCCATCCCAAGGTAAGAGCGAGAAGGCTACAGAGGAAATAATTTAGCATCAAAATTTGTAGTTTTATGCACATACAAATTAGTCAAAAGATTGTTTTATATCTAATAGTTGCACCAAAGTAAACTGCAAAAAGTTTAGAACAACTTTGTGTGCATAAATAACATTAAACATCTGTGCCACAAACTGCTTCGGATGATCCATTTAGTGGCAATTAAAAGGCAGATCTTCTAGGCTATGAAAATATGCACATGATGTAGCAAGCGGAGTTGAATTGAAAAAAATGAGTCATTTATTTCACAAGAGACAAATACGTTTGAAAAGTGACCAAGGAATCAAGACATGGGAACCTAACATCATTACTAAGGTTTCCATGTCAACAAAAACAACACCAATTATACTGGGGATTATATTATTGCTCATATTCCTGCAGCAAATATTAAATATCAATCAGTTGATTCTGCAAGTCAATTTTGAGTAGGAAGTGCTCATTGCCAGATATTCATTAGTGCAAGTGTGCAACGATGGTAATAATGTTGGCATAGTTCCCTCAAATTTATTGGCTGCCAAATTTCCACAAGATGAATGTAGAAGTATTCTGACATTTTGGGGCAAAGTGGATGGGATTTCACAAGCGATGTGGTTGAAACTCATAAGATTATCATCATGATGCATCAAAACACGGGAAAACAAAATTTAAGTCAAAAATTTAGAGAACTAGGACCAATGAACGGACCAAGGCATCCATCAAGAGACGAACCCTCAGACCCAATCACCACCATGAGAATAATCCAGTCCGGGAGGAGGCACACTGGGACATCAGTATATTGTTGTTTTGTGGCAGTGTTCACATCAGTGATTCAGCCATCAACACGTTTTTTTGTTGTTCGGATCACGGGTGTCAGTCACTCTTCGATCATCAACGGGTGGCCACTCACCTCCCGCAGGGACGGGTGCCATCAACACGTTGTGCGTTTCAGTTCAGAGCTGTACAATGCCATGTGACTTTCACTGTTCTAACGTGGTACCTAGTCCATAGGCTGAAAGTTTGAAAGTTTGTGTTCTCAATAATCTAACGACATCTGCCAAATGAAAGCGGACGGAAGCTGGATAAGCGGGTAGTCACTCCTATGTAGAGCCACCGGAAGCTCGTTCCTGCCCCACGTCCGCCACACCGGACAGGTTACCTCCAGCCAACAAGAAGGGAGTCAGCTACTAGTACGTACGCAAAATGAAAGCCGACCGAAGCAGGGTCTCAGACTCGTGAAAAAGGACAAAATTGACCATTTTCATAAAGTTCAGCATAAAATGAACCCATTTTAAAATAATTTTACAAAATGACCATTTGCATAACGCCCGGGCCCGGGGCGTCATGCTAGACAGCATGACACCCTGGTCAAAGGCGCTATGCGGACAGAGCTGACTTGCCACGTCGACCCGTTCTGAAACGCATGACGCCTTGGGCAGGGCGTCATGCCCATTTTTGCAGTTTTTCACGCACACATCACATGCACATGCATGTTTACATGTATGAATAGCGACCATTATCCTGCAGTGGTCGTGGGTGGGGCGAGTGCATGCATCTCATAAAAAAAGCAAGTAAGCTGGCAGTTTCACGCAGACAAAAGTAGCCATGCATAGACGTAAGAGTAGGCACATGCACGCACTGCACTCCTAGGGAGGGAGCTAGTAGCTATCAACGCAACGAAACGAAACGAGCTGCATGCTTGACGGCAGACTACTTTAATCTCTTGTGTTTGCGTGTGTTGTCAGTGAGAGTGAAGAGATGGCAATCATTCATGCAATGCAATGCAATCTTATAAGATCAGGAGCGGCTAGATGTCAGTCGACAGAAAATAAAAATTGGGTCAGTCGACTGACCAAAATCTATTTCAGTCGTTCCCGCCATTCTGATCGAATTAAGATCTGAGCGTACAGAGTACTCCAGCTTCTTAGCAGGCCATTAGCAAGAAATCTATGTAACAGGTCCGTTAGCAAGAGTCTCCAAACAATGCTTGCTTGAGCCATGTGCCTGTGTCCTGTAGCATCTCAAGTGCTCTGCATGCCACACACTAAAAATATATAGCGAGCAAGCAAAACTTTAGACGGTTCTGCACATGATGGGTCCCATATATTCCAATGCTTTGATGCTTTTTTTAGAGGGATGCTTTGAGGCTTTTAGACGGTCATCTTTTTCATTCCAATAGTTAGACCTTCAGAGTTACCAAGATTTGCTGCTTACAAAAAAATTCAACACACGTACTACATACATTATCTAAAAAAGTGTGCTACTGCTACATATAACTTACTATCATGTACATCAACAAAATGCCCAGAACTCCCAAAAGGAGAAAATATTAAATCAGTTCCTACGAAAACTACGTTGTTCTACAAATGCACTGCAAACTCACAAGGAGGTGTTCTACAAGTAGTAAGTAGTATTAGTTTGTTTACGAGTCTTGTAATCAGCTTGCCGGATTTTTAAATTAATTAAATAGTGATTAGTTAGTTAAGATAGGGGAGAGAGCGAGTTCTTTCTAGTCCAAAGCATAACGCCCGGACCCGGGGCGCCATGCTAGACAGCATGACGCCCTGGTCAAAGACGCCATGCAACACAATGATGGGAGGAGGATTGCTGGACCAGCTATGGTCGTCGGCCTGGTTCTACTTGACGCCCGGTGGGTGCGGCGTGCGCGTCCATCAGCGTCCTCTGCACCTTCTTCAATTAGCACCTCCGCCACCCCATCCGCCGGAAACTACTACGGAATACCCCTCCACTTAAGGGCCGCCCGTCAGTGTGGGGATGTCAATGGAGGGGGTTACACCACTAACGTACACGGTGCCGGTCAGTAGCAGTTAACAACAAAAAAGCCCAACCGGCCCATCAAGGCTCGAATCCGCCACCACAGCTCGGCAGGGTGCTGCACGTGCACGTGTCGCAGCCAGCTCGCCCTCGCTCGGAGGAGGTCCGGACGCCCCTGCCGGCTTCTGTGATGCCCCTGATTCAGTCGTGCACTAATCATCCACGCAAATGTGCACGATCAAGATCAAGGACTCACGGGAAGATATCACAACACAACTCTAGACACCACTTTAAACATACTACTTTATATTACAAGCCAGGGGGTCTCGAGGACCCGAATACATAAGTTAGCGAAAGCAAATAGTATCTGAGTACAAACATAGTTAAACAAGTTTGCCTTAAGGAGGCTAGCACAACAGTGACACTAGATCGAAAAGGCACCTGCCTCCTGCCCGGGGCCTCCGAACTACTCCTGGTCGGCGTTCTCCTCGTACTAGTAGGCACCATTGGGGATCTCCGGCTCCTGGGCTCTGTCATCTGATCGCAACAACCGGGTAGAGGGGGGAAAAGGTAGCAAAGCAACCGTGAGTACTCATCCAAAGTACTCGCAAGACTTACATCAGAACTACGCTAAGTATGCATCAGTATCAAGGAAAGGGGTTTGTCTGTGGACTAAACTGCAGAAATGCCAGAGTAGAGGGGGAAAGGCCTCGCCTAACGAAGACTAGCATCTTGCAGCATCAGCAGAGAGTAGCGTATAGTAACATATAGTAACAAGTATGTATTAGCAACGCCCATATATCCTTTCTCGACTACCCTGTGAGAAAGCGATCCCGGAACAACATAATATCTTAGTATCATTAAGTATCCGGTTCTAGTTGTAGTAGATCGGGATACAACTCCGAGCGTCCTGTTACCGTGGACACGACTATTCGAATAGATTACTTCCTTGTAGGTGTGCACCACATTACCCAACACTTTCGATTACCTCCGGCCGGACACACTTTTTCGGGTATTGCCCAGCAGGTAGGCTCCGTAGAGAGGTCCCCGCCGGTCTTCATCCTAAGAGCGAAGGGGTCATGGACCAATCGTCCTAAGCACTCCGGGTCGTTGCGCGCAGGGTTAGGCCCAGGCACCACCTCTGTCCTGGATGGGGCCGGCTCAGTCCAGCCGCAATGCCGAACTGGACGTCTGACAGGGCTTTCGGAGGGAACGTACGACGTCGAGGGCCCCATAAACCATTTTCCCGCGTGGTGTTAGTGCGTATAGGCCAGTGGCTAACTCAGAACGAACACCCAATCTGTTAGTGTGTTATTAGAAGCTCGCAGAGACGAACAGGGCTCCTGTTGCTCCAAGTTAGTAACTCGTGGCTACGACGAGGGTCCAGGCCCACCTCTCTCCTGGGAGGTCTCCGCCTGCCCGATCGATCCGCCACTGTAACACTCGCGGGTACCCTTGGTGTAACACCCTCAGAATCATACTGCAGTGATCTCCCCATAATGGTGGTCATGTCGTCATGATCACTGAGCCAATCTGCCACTTGTTCAAAATCAAAGCCAAATTCCAATTTGAATTGCTTGTCAATTATTTACTTCTTCTGTCATGCAATCAAAATAGTTCATTATTTGGAAAATATTCCCCAAGTATTTGTCATGTTGTAACCAACCTCTTTTGGATTTCCAAATTGCCCCTGGGAATTATTTGAGTGGTCCTGCAGCAATTATTCTGGCTCTTTCAATTTCTAAAAATGGTTAGACAACTCCATTTGGCCCCAAGCTTTTTGTGGCAGTGCCAAAAATCACAAAGTATTTATGTGGCCTAGTCCCACATTTATCAAAAGTGTTTTGGCAGCCCTAATTATTCCTATAGAGCTTCTATTTTTGAATAAAGGGAAAAAAGAAAAATGGAAAGAAGTCAGAAGACTCACCTGGCCGCTGGCCTAAGGCCCGAGCCGGCCCAGCCCAACAGGTCATCTCCCACCTGCTCCCTCCCCCTCGTGTCAGGTCCACCGCGGCCGAGCAGGCATTGCCGGCCACAGGCCGCCACAGCGATGGGGCAGGTGGCCGAGCGGATAAGGAGGAGCTCCCTCGAGCCCCAGACGAACCCCAGCCACTCCTTCCCTCTCCCTCGCTCGTCTGCGCTCTCTCTCCCTCGAACCAGAGCCGCTCGACGCTGCCCTCGCCATGCCGTCGTCGCCTGCGTGGCCACCGGTCATCCTCCGTCAAACCAGAGTGTCCCCGCAGTCGGCCTCAACACCCTCTCCATCTCCACTGAAGTGTTCGAGTAGAGGAGCGCCGAGAAGACGCGATCGGGCTCGTCTTCAACCTCCTGCACTCCCGGCCTTCCTCGTCGATTCGAGCCACCCCGAGCTCCTCCAGCTTCATCGAGCGTCTCCCCGCCACCGCTGTGAGCAACTGCCCAATCCCTTCTCCTCTTGCTGCCTCTCATGTCCCGTAGCCCCTTTCCCTCGAGCGCCGCCGTACGGGTCCGCCACTGGCTCGTCGTCGTTGATGCCCTGGTGACCAAATGGTCAAGCGCCGATGTCATCCAACTTCGCATGTGCCCATTGATCATCCCAGGCCTTTTAGTTTGGCCGAGCTCGGGCGCTAATGCCACATCCGCCTTCACCTAACCTCCGGCTACCGCTAATGGCGCCGCCGCCATTGGTAACCTCCACCCTCGGCTACTTTGAAGCCACCCATCCATGCGCACGAGCCGCGGCTATCCATAGAACCCAAGAACGCGTCGAACCGTGGCCGGAAACAGCCAGGCGGTGTGCCACCACCGCGGGAAATGGACACCGGCGACTTACTCCAGCGGTGATGATGTGGCGTAGTTATTTAGGGCTTAATCCCCATTTTAGTTAGCCTCTATGCCATTGACAACACCAGGCCACTAACTAGATCAGTTAGATTTTAACTAAAAACTGTTAGTTGGAGCAGTGTCTATGACACGTAGGTCCCACTGACCCTTTGACTGCTCAATGTGGACCCAGTCAACTGCTGAGTCAGCAGTTGACCAGGGCCCACTGGTCAGCCTCTGGTGCACGCTGGGTGCACTACACCGGGTGCACCTAGCAATTCTGGTTTATTTTTCGAATTAAATTAATCAAGGAATTTTCAGGAAATGTTTAAAATTTTAGAAATTCGTAGAAATTCAACCGTAGCTCCGATGAAAATGTTTTCTATATGAAAAACGATCAGAAAAATGGGACGAATCCGTTGGTGCCCTCTGTGTAGCTGTCACATGCCTCAACACTGCAAACATGGAACCTTCCCCTCTGGATCGCTTGTCCGATAGTTGCCCAGAGCCGGGAAAATATCCGCTTCGTCTATAATATGTACCACTGCGTAGGTCACCCTTGCATATCTTTATGCCTTGTCATGCTTTGTGATTGCATTTGTATGCTTGTATTTACTTGTTTCCTCCCCCTCTTCTCTCCGGTAGACCCCGAGACCGCTGATGATCCGGTGATCGTCCATTACGTTGAAGATCCGTTTCTGTCTGCAAAGCAACCAGGCAAGCAAAACCCCCTTGATCATTCTTATATCGCCCATTCTTTCCCTCTCATGCTTGCATTAAATTTTGCTACTGTTGTTCAATAGCTCCTATTCTGATGCATAGCCTATTTTTGTAACCTGCAGTTGTTACTTTACATGTTGTCCTATATGCTTAGTATAGGCTGGTTAGTGATCCGTCAGTGACCCTCACCCTTGTTCCTGTTGCCCCGCTTTGTTGCCAATGCCTCGATCAAGTGTGATCGATGTACAGAGACCAACACATCACCGCACCCCCCATAGTTGTACGACTCTGAAGAGCTACTATCGAGTGACGAGGGTGATACCTCGTACCTCACTCCTGATGATATCTCTGTGGAATACCGAGGGTGATTCCTCTTTCACGACCTCCGATTATGACTGTCGTGCAACCGCTCAAGTGTGAACCCTTCGAGGGTGATTCCTCCAAGTTCACCTTGACGGTTACATCGAGTAGGAACACAGCGAGGGTGATTCCTCGGATTCCTCCTTGATGTTATGGACACACGGATACTTTGATGTTACCTCAGCCCCTTGTGAAGTCGGGTCGACCCCGAGGCGTACCCGCGAGAGTTATGGAAGTGGGGTTGATCGTGAGGGTACCCACGAGATAATTACGAGGCACGGCCGGGCAGGCAGACTGCCCTAGAGAGGGATGGGCCTGACCCTTGTCGTAAGTCCGCGAGACAGGGCGACAGAACCACTCATCGTCACCGCGAGCTCCCAACACACTAATGGGTTTGGATATGTGATCTGAGTAGGCCTCTGGCCTTTTACACACTGACCGCCACGCAGGAATAAGTATGGGTACTCGGCATCGTATGTTTCTTCCGAAGTTCCTCAGATGTCAGCAGTTCTACGGGGCGCGACCGGGTGAATTGGGAAATCCTGCGTGTGTATACAGGGGCTAGGTTTGGTCCCGGCCGCGTTCACAACGCGCAGGAGTTTAAATGGCGATGAGCCCAGACCCCTGAGCGCTTAGGATTTAGACCGGCATGCTGGCATCTCTGTTGAGCTTAGGTAGGGCTATGGTGTGTTGATTAGCCGAGGCCGGGCATGACCCGATAAAAGTGTGTCCGGCCGGAGTTAATCGAGCGTGTTGGGTACATTGGTGCAGCCCTGCAGGGAAGTTAATCTATTCGAATAGCCGTGTCCTCGGTAACGGACGCTCAGAGAGTATCTCGATCTACTACAACTAGAACTGGATACTTGTGTTACTGTAATGATATGTTAGCTCCGGGTTTGCTTTCTCGCAGGGAGTCGAGGAAGGATCTCTGGGCACTGCTACTATTACTTATTACTTTATTATATGTTGTTCTGTACTCTTCAAATGCTGGAAGATGCTAGTCTTTGTTAGGTTAGGCCTTCCCCTCTATTCTGGCATTTCTGTAGTCTAGTCCACAGATACAGCCCCTCTTTTGATACCGATGCATAAATAGTATAGTGCTGATGTAAGTCTTGCGAGTAGTTTGGATGAGTACTCACTGTTGCTTTGCTACTTCTTTTCCTCTCTACCCGATTGCTGCGATCAGATGACGGAGCCCAGGAGATAGCTGACCTCGTCGTCGACGACTACTACCACCGACGGAGCCTACTACTACGTGGAGACCGATGACCAGGAGTAGTTTCGAAGGCTCCCAGGTAGGAGGCCTGCACCTTTTCGATCTGGATGTCATTGTTTTGCTCAGCCTTCTTAAGGCAAACTCGTATAATTATGTTTGTACTCAGATACTGATGCTTTCACTGACTCTTGTGTAATTGAGCTTATGTATTCGAGCCCTCAAGGCCCCTGGCTTTTAATGTAAAGCTTCTATTATTTTATTTTGTTTCTAGAGTTATGCTGTGATATATTCCCGTGAGTCTCTGGGCTTGATCGTGCGCATTTGTGATACGTCTCCAATGTATCTATAATTTATGAAGTATTCATGCCATGTTTATAACAATTCTATATGGTTTTGGTATGATTTGATTAGAACTAACCCAGACTGACACTGTTTTCCATAGAACTACCGTGGTGTTGTTTTTGTGTAGAAATAAAAGTTTTCCAAATGATCTGAAACTTTTTGGACATTTTTTATGGAACAAACAAAAAATACTGGAACCAAGATCCACTGGAGGGGGGCCACCACGTGCCCATGAGGCACCGGGGCGTGCCACCCCCCAGGCGCACCCTGGTACCTCGTGGGGCCCACGTGGCTCTGTTTCACGTGATTCCAATGCTGAAAAATCATATATATTCGGAAACCCCCGAAGGTTAAACTAGATGAGTTTTTACGCTGCCGCAAGCCTCTGTACCTCCACGTTCTCATCTACAGCCCTTTTCCGGCACCCTACCAGAGGGGGGAAAGCATCACTGGAGGCCATCTTCATCATTCCGGTGGTCTCCATGATGAGGAGGGAGTAGTTCACCCTCAGGGCTGAGGGTTTGTACCAGTAGCTATGTGTTTTATCTCTCTCTTTCGTGTTCTTGATTTGGCACAATCTTGATGTATCATGAGCTTTGTTAATATAGTTGGATCATCTGGTGTTTCTTTCCTCTCTATCCTTGTTGTGATGAATTGAATCTTTTCCCTTTGAGGTTTCGTTATTGTCGGATTGAATATTTCATATTTGAGAACACTTGATGTATGTCTTGCATATGAATACCCGTGGTGACAATGGGGTATTATATTGATTCACTTGATATATGTTTTGGCATTCAACTCGCGGATTCCCGCTGTGACATTGGGGTAATCTATGCATAGGGGTTGATGCACGTTTTCGTTATCTTTTCTCCTATAGAAACTTTGGGGTGCCCCTTGGAGTTCTTTGTGTGGATTGAATATTATGATTATGAAGTTGTTTGATGCATATAGTATAATCAACTCATGGATACTTGTGGTGACATTGGAGTATCTAGGTGACATTAGAGTTGGTTGATGTGTATCATATGGTGTTATTTTAGTACGAACTCTAGGGCTGTTTGTGACACTTATAGGAATTGCTCAATAGATCGATCGGAAAGAATAACTTTGAGGTGGTTTCGTACCCTACAAACAATTTCTATCTTATGTTCTCCACTAATAGGAATTTGGGAGTGATTCTTTATTGCACGTTGAGGGATGGTTATATGATCCAATTATATTAGCATTGTTGAGAGATTGCACTAGGGAAAGTATGAACCCTAGGCCTTATTTTCAAGCATTGCAAAACCATTTGTGCTCACTTTTATTACTAGTTACCTTGCTGTTTTTATTATTTCAGATTCCAAAAACCTATATCTACTATCCATATTACACTTGTATCACCATCTCTTCGCCAAGCTAGTGCACCTATACAATTTACCATTGTATTGGGTGTGTTGGGGACACAAGAGACTCTTTGTTATTTGGTTGCAGGGTTGTTTGAGAGAGACCATCTTCATCCTACGCCTCCCACGGATTGATAAACCTTAGGTCATCCACTTGAGGGAAAATTGCTACTGTCCTACAAACCACTGCGCTTGGAGGCCCAACATGAGTCTACAAGAACAAGTTGTGTAGTAGACATCAAGCTCTTTTCTGGCGCCGTTACGGGGGATGTGAGTGCTTGAAGGTATATCTTTAGATCTTGCAATTGAATCTTTTAATTTCTTGTTTTATCACTAGTTTGGTTTATAAAAGAAAACTACAAACAAATGGAATTGAGGTTGCCTCATATTATTCGTCTTTATCATGTCTTTCTTGAAAATGATGGATCAGAAAATTGTGCTCAATTGATAGAAGAAGAATTCAATAAAATGTTTGGCATAAAATCTTTGAATAATGATTATGGTTGCAATGTTGTTAGTATAAATACTATGAATATCCAAAATACTAATGATGATCACACTAGTCATGACAAAAATGTTTCTTATAAGGATGTTAATTTTTGTGGAGTGAATTGGGAGTGCAAATGCATACCAAAAAAGGAAAATAGATTTTGTAAGAGGCATAAGTATTTAGAAACTAAAGGGTTACAAGAGAGGCTAGATGATTGTGCTGAAAGATTTAATTTTTCTCGCCATCCTCGTGAGCTTTGCAATGAACTTGGTCATTTAAATCTCCAATGCAAATTGTTTCATGATCGAATCATGTCCAAAAATTGTGATAACTTGATTTCCCTTGCGCATCATAATGAAGTTAGTCTGCTTCCGGGGTATGAAGAAATGAAACCAATAACTAGGGATATTCCAAAATATAATATCAAGAGATTTCTTGATTTTGATCTAGAGGAAATTTATATGTATTGTGCGGTAAATTGCATTGAGAATCCTCATATTGCCAATTATTTAAAGACAAGAAAACCAATAGAAGATGAAGAGAATACTAATGAAGGGGAAGAGGTTTCCCAATATTCTCCTATTTTTTCCTATGATAAATCAGGTAACAAGGAGGAGCTTTTTATTCAACCAACCTCTTCAATAAAGTGCATGGAAAAATTGATTAAACCCACACATGAGGTGGTGAAGAAGAAAAATAATAGAAGGAAAAGTAGAGGTAAAAATGTATCTCTCCCAAGTAATGTTGCTCCTATTATTCTTGTGCCTCATGAGAGTGAATCAAAAATAATTGTGGAAGATGATATACTTGATGATGATATTGCTTCTTTAACTTATGGTACAATGTTTAAAGGAACTATTGAGGATGATTTTATTATGCCTATTACTCATTATGATAATTATGCTTGGGAAAATAATGATACTTCTTATAATCTTGAAAATCTTTATGGCACCGACTTGGAAGAATATGATAATAATTGTTATACTATTGGTGCTATTTCATACTATTGATGATAATAGTTATAATGCTAATGATATGTAACCCAACAAGCTTGGGGATGCTATGTTTGATGAGAATGACATGTTTGAGAATTTACTTGCTGCAATTAATGTTTGTCCTAAGCTTGGGGATGCTATGCTTAATGAAGATGATCTTTTTAGTCCCCCTACTTTGAATGATCAAATTTGTCATGATGATTGCATGCCTCCTACTTATGATGATTATTTTGATGATACTTATGTTATAAAAAGTAGTGATGATTATATTTATAAAACTTGTCATAATTATGATTACCCCTTTTTCTGAACATTACTCTTTTAATGTGGAAACAATTTATAGTATTCGAGTTTCATGTGATACTCCCACTTTTATGAATGGGAAGAAATTTGCTTATGTGGAGGGTAATAAAAATTCTATGCTTGTGGATCATGAAAAGAATGCTTTATATGATAGCTATGTTGATGAGTCCATTCATGATGCTACTAAAAATTATTATGAGAGAGGAACATATGATTCATGATGCTCCCGTTATGTTTCAATTCTTTACTTCTATGCGAGCATCATTGAAATCATCATGCCAAGCTAAAAAGGCATTAAAGAAAAGCGCTTGTTGGGAGACAACCCAACATTTTCCCCTATTGTTTCTTCATGTTCACATGATTAATCTACTGTAATCATGTTTTATATGTTTTCTGTCAATAATGTGCCAAGTAAAGCCTTTGGGATAGTGTGGATGCTTGTTGATTTGATTCTGTGTAAAAACAGAAACTTTTGCATCCAGTGCTGGAATTTCTATTCTGTACTGGAGCATGAGAAAATTTTGAAATTTTTAAACAGTATTGGGTTACAATTTTTTTACGTTGTCCTTATTTTTCAGAATTTTTTGAGGTACAGAAGTATGGTTTTTAAATCGCTTACTACATGCTGTTCTGTTTTTGACAGATTCTATTTTCGGTGCATAGTTTGCTTGTTTTAGTGTTTCCATAGCTTATATTGAGTAATATAAATTGTGGAAATGATAGAATACATTAGGAGTTATGTGAGAACAATTATGAATCTTGTCTTGATAGTACCTAAGTGGATGATTTATTTTTATCATACTAACCTATCTCACGAAGTTCCGTTAAGTTTTGTGTGATTGAAGTTTTCAAGTTTAGGGTGAGATATCGATATGAGGAGAATCAGGAGTGGGAAGACCCTAATCTTGGGGATGCCCAAGGCAACCCAAGGTAAAATTCAAGGAAGACTCAAGCATCTAAGCTTGGGGATGCCCCGGAAGGCATCCCCTCTTTCGTCTTCAACACTATCGGTAACCTAACTCGGAGCAATATTTTTATTCGTCACATAATATTAGTTTTGCTTGGAGCATCATTTTATTTTGTTGATATTTGCTTGCTGTTATCAATAATCATGGTTTGTATCTTTTAGTTCAATAAAATGCCAATTATAGCCTTTACCATGCTCAGTTTGCAAGTTCATGTGTTGCTGTTTGAAAACAGAAAGTTTTCTGTTATGTTCAGAATATTCATGAATAGTCAGAACATGATAAAAATATGAAATTTTTACACAGTAATCATGCATGAGTTATCTATCATGTGGTAATTTTTCAGAATTTTTGGAGTTAGGGAAGGATGAATTTTAAATCCCCTTTTACGGACTGTTCTTTTTTGGCAGATTTCGGTTATAGTTGCATTGTTTGCATACGTTGCTTGTTTAATGTTTCTATTTTTGGATAGGAGTATTAAATATGAAGAGGCATTTAGTATGCAATATTTAATTATAATTTTTGTGATTTGCTACAGTAGATAATGTTAAGGTTTTTAGTTGATTTGTACTAACTTATCTCATGAGTTCTTGTTGAGTTTTGTGTGGATGAAGTATTTAAGATTTAGGGAAACCGTGATATGAGAAGAATTAAGGAGACACAAAAGCTCAAGCTTGGGGATGCCCAATGCATCCCAATATAATATTTCAAGAAGTCTCAAGCATTTAAGCTTGGGGATGCCCCGGTAGGCATCCCAACTTTCTTCATTAACAATTATCGGTCAGTTTTGCTTGAGCCTAAGTTTTTGCTTCTTCACATGATATGTGCTACCCTTGGAAATTCATTTTATTTTGTTTTTATTGCTGTTTGAATAAAATAGTAAGATCTGAATTTTTTTATTGAGAGAGAGTCCTCACATAGCCACCTATTTACTTAACTACTCAGTTGATCTTCACTTATATCTTTTTGGAGTAGTTTGTCATTTACTCTTGTGCTTCACTTATATCCTATAAGTAAATTGTGAAAGAATTGAATATCATAAAGTTGAGATTATATATGCTTCATATGCTTGTCCCATGGGGAGTAGTGACTTCACATACAAGAAGTATAAGTGGTAAAATTTATTGAAAGTTAACAAGCATAGCATTGGTCAATGATGCAATTCATGAAAGAATTAATAAGGGAAGAGAAGATTCACATGCAAATACACTATCTTGAACATATTTTATGATTGTGAGCCCCTATTAAGTATTTTATGTCAAATTGTTGACGTTGGACAAGGAAGACAACGTAATGAATTATGTTTGCTTATATTCACATAGAAGCTATATTGTCATAGATCCTCTAACATGTGGTGCCTGCTCAATATCGTTGCTAGCCAAAAATCCGCACCAAGTAGAGATACTACTTGTGCATCCAAAACCCTTAAACCTAGTTTCATGTCATGAGAGTCCACTATATCTACCTATGGATTGAATAAGATCCTTCAAGTAAGTTCTCTTCGGTGCAAAAAGCAGTAAAAATTGCCTCTAAATATGTCTAAACTTTTATTGTAAGGGAAATAAGCGTTGTACGAACTTGTGATGGTAAAGAAATAAAAGTGATGGACTGCATGATAAAGGTTGCTATCACAAGGGCAATATAACGTGACGTTCCTTTGCATTAAGGGCTTGTGCATCCAAAAATAAAAGAGCGCATGACAACCTCTGCTTCCCTCTGCGAAGGGCCTATCTATTACGTCTATGCATTTACTTTTTTGTATTTTTTTATGTAAGAGTCAATAGTGTTCTCCTCTATTCCTTTTTATTTTTCTCTTTTGCAAGCATCATGTGGTGGGGAAAGATCTAGGTATATATATATCCAGTTTGATATGAGTGATCATGATTTATTATTGTTGACATCACCCTTGTGGTGAATAAGTTGGGAGGTGAAATTATAAGCCCCTATCTTTCTATGTGTCTGGCTGAAACTTTTGCTCCATATATATGTCATGAGTGTTAGCAATCATAGAAGACTAAATGATGGTTGAGTTTTTGGACTTGCTAATAAGCTCCTACATGAGATCCTTCCTGAAAATATGATGAATTGCAATTGCATTGTTGACTAAGAACATAGTTTGTTAGTTTTCAAGAAAGTTTATGGCCTATACTTTAAACATGTGAATAGCTCGCTACTGGATTATGAGAAGTTTTATGAGCTACTGATTATGATATATATTGATGCTAGGAAAAGTGATTGAAATTATCATTGATGAAACTTATGCACTATGCTAGCATTCACACTTCGTAAATTATTTCTTTTATCATTTACCTACTCAAGGACGAGTAGGAATTAAGCTTGGGGATGCTGATACGTCTCCAACGTATCTATAATTTATGAAGTACTCATGCCATGTTTATAACAATTATATATGGTTTTGGTATGATTTGATTAGAACTAACCCGGACTGATCCTGTTTTCAGCAGAACTACCGTGGTGTTGTTTTTGTGCAGAAATGAAAGTTCTCCAAATGATCTGAAACTTTTTGGAGATTTTTTATGGAACAAATAAAAAATACTGGAACCAAGACCCACTGGAGGGGGGCCACCCAGTGCCCACAAGGCACCGGGGCGCGCGACCCCCCAGGCGTGCCCTAGTACCTCGTGGGGCCCATGTGGCTCCGTTTCACGTGATTCCAATACTGGAAAATCATATATATTCAGAAACCCCCGAAAGTTAACCTAGATGAGTTTTTACGCCACCGCAAGCCTCTGTACCTCCATGATCTCATCTACAGCCCTTTTCCGGCACCTTGTCGGAGGGGAGAAAGCATCACCGGAGGCCATCTTCATCATCCCGGTGGTCTCCATGACAAGGAGGGAGTAGTTCACCCTCGGGGCTGAGGGTTTGTACCAGTAGCTATGTGTTTTATCTCTCTCTCTCGTGTTCTTGATTTGGCACGATCTTTGTTAATATAGTTGGATCATATGGGGTTTCTTTCCTCTCTATCCTTGTTGTGATGAATCAAATCTTTTCCCTTTGAGGTTTCATTATTGTCAGATTGAATATTTCAGATTTGTGAACAATTGATGTATGTCTTGCATATGAATACCCATGGTGACAATGGGGTATTATATTGATTCACTTGATATATGTTTTGGCATTCAACTCGCGGATTCCCGCGGTGACATTGGGGTAATCTATGCATAGGGGTTGATGCACATTTTCATTATCTTTTCTCCGATAGAAACTTTGGGGTGCTCCTTGGAGTTCTTTGTCTGGATTGAATATTATGATTATGAAGTTTTTTGATGCATATCGTATAATCAACTGATGGATACTTGTGGTGACATTGGAGTATCTAGGTGACATTAGAGTTGGTTGATGTGCAACATATGGTGTTATTTTAGTACGAACTCTAGGGCTGTTTGTGACACTTATAGGAATAGCTCAATAGATCGATCAGAAAGAATAACTTTGAGGTGGTTTCATACCCTACAAACAATTTCTATCTTATGTTCTCCGCTAATAGGAATTTGGGAGTGATTCTTTATTGCACGTTGAGGGATGGTTATATGATCCAATTATATTAGCATTGTTGAGAGATTGCACTAGGGAAAGTATGAACCCTAGGCCTTATTTTCAAGCATTGCAAAACCATTTGTGCTCACTTTTATTACTAGTTACCTTGCTGTTTTTATTATTTCAGATTACAAAAACCTATATCTACTGTCCATATTACACTTGTATCAACATCTCTTCGCTGAATTAGTGCACCTATACAATTGACCATTGTATTGGGTGTGTTGGGGACACAAGAGACTCTTTGTTATTTGGTTGCAGGGTTGTTTGAGAGAGACCATCTTCATCCTATGCCTCCCACGGATTGATAAACCTTAGGTCATCCACTTGAGGGAAAATTGCTACTGTCCTACAAACCTCTGCGCTTGGAGGCCCAACATGAGTCTACAAGAACAAGTTGTGTAGTAGACATCAATTTGCGTGTATGATTAGTGCATGATTGAGTCAGGGGTGTCACAAGTTGGTATCAGAGCCGACTACCTGTAGGTAGCCCCCTTTCCAACGCCTTGGCTGAAGTTGAGTCTAGTCTTTGAAAAATTGTTTTGCTAACCTTGTTGTGTGGCTTACGGGCCCACATCGTTAATGGATGGGTTAGGATCTTTTATTCCTCTTCTTTACTCTGGGACTCTGATCTCTCTTCTATTCGGGTTAAAGATTTTGCTGACTCTACCATTAGGTTCTCGTAATCACTTCATTCCGGAGAGGCCCATCATCCCAGATGATCGCTTGCTTCACCAGAAGGTTCCGAAGAAACCCCTCGATGTTTCCCGAGACCCTTGTGCCATCGCCTTTGCAGTTCCCTACCACCGATAAATCTTTGTGCATAACTACAGATCCTTGCCATTTGTACCTTCATTCCCAGTTGTTCTTGTATTTACAAGATACCCCGAAATACTCTCCGTTGTTCCAAGAATCCTTTGTGCCTACTTCCTTGCAGCTTCTTTTTGCACTGCAAAAAATTCCTCAATCATAACGTGAATTCGTTCATCCCCAGTTATTCATGAGTTTTGCAAAATATTTCATAATGCTATCCGATCTTCCGCAAATCCTCTGCAGCCTATTGCTCTTGATCTTCCTTACGTGCTTGCATTATGGTTAATTCCATATGTCTCGCAATATTCATTAGCATTCTTTGTCATTGTCATTCCGAGCCTATTGATTAAATATGTATGTGCATGATCCCTATCATCTGTCGATTCCTAGAACTCATCCTTCCGGCTCAGATGTCATTTTGGACATAAGTTGTTTCTCGGCCAATCATGTTGCAATTGATTGTCCATCTAGTTCTATTCAACTTACTCATCTTTTGACCAGAGCCTCCGCATTTGATCCTTCATTTTGGAAATCCTAATTCCTTCTTATTTAAGCATCAAATTATTCAGATGCTTATATAATCTGATGCCTTTGCATTCCTCCTTCTTCTGGTTGAGTACCGATACTCCCCTCAGATCCTTTTCTGACCACCTGATCTTTTGTTAGATTATTATCCGATAGTGTCCTTCATATTCAATAACTATTAATACATCTTTGTTGCTTATGAGTCTGTACTCAACAATGTCATTCCCAGCTGACCGGCTACATAAATATAGTGCTAATCTTAACTGTGCTACTTGGTCATCCATCCTGGTGCACATTTCTGACAATGGGCTAAGCCTGTGTCAAACTTTTGTCATCATATTGTTTTGCTTACACCACATGAATCCGAGTGTCATATCCATGGTTTTGTTGACCTTGAACCTCATTCCATCTGCTTTGATCATCTTACTGATCGATTTCAACTTCATGAGACCTCTCGACAAATGTGTCAAGATTAGCGTCAACATTTTGACTCCTTTTGAGATGACAATCGTATTCATGGTGAGAAATACCATCCTTGCTCTTCGATGATTTGTGTTATCATTGATAACATCCTTGATTTTTCTGCCAACACAGACTTGGTCAAGCTTTAGTTATACCTTGAGTTCTTGCTGTTCCTGGAATTGTTCCTTTGTATCTCTTGTGATCTTCAGACCAAACCTTTACTTGCAACACCATATTATTGCTACCTTGAAGTATGACTGTGGTATTTCGAATATCAACAAGAACATTGGTAGCACATTGCTAAATGTTTCTTAATCAATTATCCAAACACCGTTGTATGGGTAACATCATGACTTTCCTCGCCCCGTTATCTAAATGATTTTTGTACCTACTGTCATGTCATGTATATCATACTCCGCTTGCTCTTGGAAAGAGTATACTCCCAATTCTTACATATAAACACATTTTCCTTTCAATTGTTCTATTTTATCCAATAATCACATTTTCCTTTCCATTCATCTGTTTAACCTTTCTTGTGATTTGTATGACCTAATCAGTAATAATCCCTCTGCTTAGGTAAGCCCTCGATGTACCACTCTGTCAGTAACAACTTGTTGCTATTGTTGATGACATTCCGGTAACACCGGTGGACAAGAACTTTGCCAATTGGTCCGCCTCATTTCAACGAGCAGGAAAATGGTTTTCTTCATCACCCGCCCTTGGTACCGATGTTGCTGCCGACATAGCTAACAAGTTATCCTCTGACTTGCCTTGCTGTTGTGACCGTGTAAGATGCCATTGCCCTCCCTACTCTCGGTCGGCACTCACCACAGTTCCATAGGATCGAAACCTGACTCTTCTATACATCCTTGGTTCCGAAGTATCCTTTGCACTTGGCTTTGTGTGTTATCATGAGCCACCTTCCAAGGGATGATCTATACCTGTTGCTCTGAACCCCTTTCACACTTTGTTCCAGGCAACGAACAATTGCTTAACTGTTTGAAACTTTTTGTACCATCTTATATTGCTCTCGATGATTTCCATAAGTTTCAATTCGAGAAATACTTTCTGCCACATTCTCTGAATTATCCACCAGATAATCAACCTTGTAAGGTCCGTTCTCTTGAAGATACCCCTTACTCCACCTCTTAAATCTCGAGACGAGATTTCTTGTAGTGGTGGAGAATTGTAACACCTCCAGAATCATACTACAGTGATCTCCCCTAATGGTGGTCATGTCATCATGATCACTAAGCCAATCTGCCACTTGTTCAAAATCAAAGCCAAATTCCAATTTGAATTGCATGTCAAATATTTTCTTCTTCTGTGATGCAATCAAAATAGTTCATTATTTGGCAAATATTCCCCAAGTATTCATCATGTTGTAACCAACCTCTTTTGGATTCCCAAATTGCCCCTGGGAATTATTTGAGTGGTCCTGTAGAAATTATTTTGGCTCTTCCAATTTCTAAAAATGGTTAGACAACTCCATTTGGACCCAAACTTTTTGTTGCAGTGCCAAAAATCACAAAGTATTTATGTGGCCAAGTCCCACATTTATTAAAAGTGTTTTGGCAACCCTAATTATTCCTATACAGCTTTTGTTTTTAAATAAAGGGAAAAACAGAAAAATGGAAAGAAGTCAGAAGACTTACCTGGCCGCTGGCCTAAGGCCCGAGCCGGCCCAACCCAGCAGGTCAACTCCCACCTGCTCCCTCCCCCTCGTGTCAGCTCCGCCGTGGTCG
Source organism: Thinopyrum obtusiflorum (assembly GCA_036873465.1). Classification (NCBI taxonomy): domain Eukaryota; kingdom Viridiplantae; phylum Streptophyta; class Magnoliopsida; order Poales; family Poaceae; genus Thinopyrum; species Thinopyrum obtusiflorum. The sequence goes on from JAAAWM010011708.1 coordinate 46,050, forward strand.
ACCATGCGCCGGACGGCCACAGGCCGCCACGGCGACGGGATAGGTGGCCGAGCGGATAAGGAGGAGCTTCCTCGAGTCCCGGACGAACCCCAACCACTCTTCCCCTCTCCCTCACTCGTCTGTGCTCTCTCTCCCTCGAACCAGAGCCACCCGACCCTGCCCTCGCCACGGCATCGTCGCCTGCATGGCCACCGGCTATCCTCTGTCAAACCAGAGTGTCCCCGTGGTCCGCCACGACACCCTCTAAATCTCCACTAAAATGTTCGAGCAGAGGAGCGCCGAGAAGATGCGGTCGGGCTCATCTTCAACCTCCTGGACCACTGGCCTTCATCGTTGATTCACGCCACCCCAAGCTCCTCCGTCTTCATCGAGCGTCTCCCCATCACCGCTGTAAGCAGCGGCCCAATCCAGTCTCCTTTTGCTGCCTCTCGCGTCTCGTAGCCCCTTTCCCTCGAGTGCCGCCGTACGGGTCCGCCACTGGCTCGTCGCCGTTGACGCCCCGGTGACCAAATGGTAAAGCGCCGATCTAATCCAAATTTGCAAGCACCCGTTGATTATCCCTGACCTTTTAGTTTGACCGAGCTCAGGCGCTAATGCCACATTCGCCTTCACCCGACCTCCGGCTGCCGCTAATGGTGCCGCCGCCGTTGCTAGCCTCCACCCCCGGCTACTTTGAAGCCACCCATCGATGGGCATGAGTCACGGCTGTCTGTAGATCCCAAGAACGCATCGAACCATGGCCAAAAATGGCCAGGCGGTGTGCCACCGCCGCTTGAAATGGACGACGGCGACTTACTCCGGCGGTGATGATGTGGCATAGTTACTTAGGGCTTAATCCCTGTTTTTGTTAGCCTCTGTGCCACTGACAACTGGGCCCCAGGCCACTAACTAGATCAGTTAGATTTTAACTAAAAACTGTTAGTTGGAGCAGTGTCTATGACACGTGGGTCCCGCTGACCCGTTGACTGATCAATGTGGACCTAGTCAACTGCTGAGTCAATAGTTGACGAGGGCCCACTGGTCAGCCTCTGGTGCATGCTGGGTACACTGCACCGGGTGCACCTAGCAATTTTCATTTATTTTTTGAATTAAATTAATCCAGGAATTTTCAGGAAATGTTTAAAACTTTGGAAATTCATAGAAACTCAACCGTAACTCCGATGAAAACGTTTTCTATATGAAAATTGATCAAAAAAATGAGACTAATCCATCGGTGCCATCTGTGTAGCTGACACATGCTTGTAATACTGCAAACATGGAACCTTCCCCTCTGGATCGCTCTGTCCATAATGTGTACCACTACGTAGGTCACCCCTGCATATCTTTATGCCTTGTCATGCTTTGTGATTGGATTTGTATGCTTGCATTTATTTGTTTCCTCCCCCTCTTCACTCTGGTAGACCCCGAGACCGCTGATGATCCGGTGATCATCCAATACATTGAAGATCCATTTCTGTCTTCAAAGCAACCAGGCAAACAAAATCCCCTTGATCATTCTTATATCGCCCATTCTTTCTCTCTCATGCTTGCATTAGATTTTGCTACTGTTGTTCAATAGCTCCTATTCGGATGCATAGCCTATTTTTGTAACCTACTGTTATTATTTTACCTGTTATCCTATATGCTTAGTATGGGCTATTAGTGATCCGTGAGTGACCCTCACCCTTGTCCCTGTTGCCCTGCTTTGTTGCCGGTGCCTCGATCAAGTGTGATCCATGTACAGAGACCGACATATCACTGCACCCCCCTTAGTTGTATGACTCTGCAGAGCTACTAACGAGTGACGAGGGTGATACCTCGTAGCTCACTCCTGATGATATCTCTGTAGTGTAGCTAATCCGTTGTGGAATACCGTGGGTGATTCCTCTTTCACCACCTCCGATTATGACTTTGTCGTGCAACCACTCAAGTGTGAACCCTTCGAGGGTGATTCCTCCAAGTTCACCTTGACGGTTACATCGAGTAGGAACCCAGCGAAGGTGATTCCTTGGATTCCTCCTTGATGTTATTGACACATGGATACTTTGATGTTACCTCAGCCCCTTGTGAAGTTGGGTCAACCCCGAGGGGCACCCGCGAGAGTAATGGAAGTCGGGTTGACTGTGAGGGTACCCATGAGATAATTACGAGGCACGGCCAAGCAGGCAGACCGCCCTAGAGAGGGATGGGCCTGACCCTTGTCGTAAGTCCTCGAGACAGGGCGACAGGAGCATTCATCGTCACCGTGAGCTCCCAACACACTAATGGGTTTGGATATGTGATCTAAGCAGGCCTCTGGCCTTCTACGCACTGACCATCACGCGGGAATAAGTATGTGCACTCGGCATTGTATGTTTCTTCCAAAATTCTTCAGACGTTAGTTGTTATGCGGCATGCGCCCGGTGAACTGGGAAAGCCTGCATGTGTATACAGGGGCTAGGTTTGGTCCTGGCCGTGTTCGCAATGCGCAGGAGTGCAAAGGGCGATGGGTCCAGACCCCTGAGCGCTAAGGATTTAGACTAGCGTGCTGGCCTCTCTGTTGAGCCTAGGTAGGGCTACGGTGTGTTGATTAGCCGAGGCCGGGCATGACCCGATAAAAGTGTGTCCGGTCGGAGTTAATCGAGCATGTTGGGTACATTGGTGCACCCCTGCAGGGAAGTTAATCAATTCGAATAGCCATGTCCTTGATAGGGAACGAAGCATGAAAATCAAATTTTTTCCTACAAAACACCCAAGATCCAATCTAGGAGATGCATAGCTATGAGAGGGGAGTGTGTCTACATACCCTTGTAGACCGTAAGCAGAAGCATAGATAACGCGGTTGATGTAGCCATACTCTTCGCGATCCGATCATGATCCAACCGATCTAGTACCGAACAGACGGCACCTCCGAGTTTAGCACATGTGCGGGTCGATGACGTCTCCTCCTTCTTGATCCAGCAAGCTAGGGAGGAGAAGTAGATGGAATCTCGACCAGCACAACGGCATGGTGGAAATGGTGGTGGTGCTATCGCGGCAGGGCTTCGCCAAACGCTACCGGAGATGCGATCTGAGGAGAAAATAGAACTGGGAGAGAGGGATGGAGGCGCCAAGGCTTGAGGTGCTATTGCCCTCCTTTTCCCCACTATATATAGGAGGCAAGGGGGGAGGGGGCGCAGCCCTTGACCCCTCCTTCAAGGGAGGGGTGCGGCCAGGCCTAGAGAGGTCTCCCCCTCCCCAAGGCACCTAGGGGGAAGCCTTCCACCCTTAGGACTCTTCCCCTCTCTCTCTCCCTCTTGGTGCATTGGCCTACTGGGGTTGGTGTCCTTGGCCCATGTAGGCCTAGGCGCACCCCCTATAGCCCATGTGGCCCACTGGGCCAGGTGAACCCCCGGACCCCTTTCGGCACTCCCGGTACACTGCCGATAATGCCCGAAACTTTTTCGGCGACCAAAACGAGACTTACCATATATAAATCTTTACCCCCGGACCATTTTGGAGCTCCTTGTGATGTCTGAGATCTCATCCAGGACTCCGAACAATATTCGGTTACCAACATCAAATATCCCAATACTACTCTAGCGTCATCGAACGTTAAGCGTGCGACCCTACGGGTTCGAGAATCATGAAGACATGACTGAGACACCTCTTCGGCCAATAACCAATAGAGGAACCTGGATGCCCATATTGATTTCTACATATTCCACGAAGATCTTTTATCGGTTGAACCACGATGTCAAGGATTCGGTTAATCCCGTATGCAATTCCCTTTGTCCGGCGATATGTTACTTGCCCGAGATTCGATCGTCGATATCTCCATACCTAGTTCAATTTCATTATCGGCAAGTCTCTTTACTCATTTCATAAAACAAGATCCTATGACTATCTCATTAGGCACATTGCTTGCAAGCTCTTTATGATGTTGTATTACCGAGAGGGCCTAGAGATATCTCTCTGTCATACGGAGTGACAAATCCTAGTCTCGATCTGTGCCAACCCAACAGACACCTTCGGAGATACCTATAGAGCATCTTTATGATCACCTAGTTATGAAGTGACATTTGATAGCACACAAAGTATTCCTCCGGTATCCGGGTGTTGCACGATCTCATGGTCTAAGGAACAGATACTTGACATGAAGAAAGCTGTAGCAAATAAACTAAACAATCTAATGCTAAGCTTACGGTTGGGTCCTGTCCATCACATCATTCTTCTAATGATGTGATCCCATTATAAAATAACAACTCATGTCTATGGTTAGTAAACCTTAACCATCTTTGATCAACGAGCTAGTCTAGTAGAGGCTCACTAGGGACACGGTGTTGTTTATGTATCCACACATGTATTTAAGTTTCCGGTCAATACAATTCTAGCATGAATAATAAACATTTATCTTGAACAAGGAAATATGATAATAACCAATTTATTATTGCCTCTAGGGCATATTTCCAAAAATCCTCGGTAACGGACGCTCAGAGAGTATCCCGATCTACTACAACTAGAACTGCATACCTGTGTTACTATAATGATATGTTTGCAACAGGATTGCTTTCTCGCAGGGTGTCGAGGAAGGATCTCTAGGCATTGCTACTATTACTTAATACTCTATTATATGTTCTTCTGTACTCTTCTAATGCTGCAAGATGCTGCAAGATGATAGTGTTTGTTAGGCTAGGCCTTCCCCTCTATTCTGGCATTTCTGTAGTCTAGTCCACAGATACATCCCCTCTTTTGATACCGATGCATAAATAGTATAGTTCTGATGTAAGTCTTGCGAGTACTTTGGATGAGTACTCACTGTTGCTTTGCTACTTCTTTTCCTCTCTACCCGATTGCTACGATCAGATGACGGAGCCCAGGAGACAGCCAACCCTGTCGACGATGATTACTACCACCGATGTAGCCTACTACTATGTGGAGACCGATGACCATGAGTACTTTCGGAGACTCCCAGGCAGGAGGCCTGTGCCTTTTCGATCTAGATGTCATTGTTTTAGGAGGTAGAAGGGAAAAGATCAGGGTATTCGAGCTTATGTATTCGGGCCCTCGTGGCCCCTGGCTTGTAATATAAAGCTTGTATTATTTTATTTTGTGTCTAGTGTTGTGCTGTGATATCTTCCTGTGAGTGTCTGGGCTTGATCGTGCACATTTGCCTGTATGATTAGTGCATGATTGAGTCAGGGGCGTCACACTTGGGGCTGACCTGTCTTTAACATCGGGAGCTGTCTGGACTTAGGTCCATCTCTGACTGCATGGTACCACCCGCCCTTCAGCCACGTAATAAATGAAAGTAATAGTGTAAGCATATCCGTGATCTCCGCCCAGAGGGAATCATGACCCAATATTCTAGTATAGCTTTGCGGACAAGGGTGCAGGGAAAACAAATGGATCAACAGCATAGCTAAACTAAGCATCATAGGATAATAGGTAATGTATCAGCTGTAGGCTACAACATCAAGCTATCCATCAGAATAGGATCTACCAGTAAAGCAACAGTAGCAAAATCTAACGCATGAAGTAGAGGGAAATAATAGGCAGTATCTAGATGGTCAAGGAGGTTTTGCTTGCCTGGAAGCTCTGCTGAAAGGGGTTGGTTGCCGGGAGCATAGTGGACCTCGGTGTCATCAGTGGCAGTCGTCTCGGGTTCTACCGGAGGAGAAAGAGGGGGAAGAAACAATGAATACAAAGCATACAAATGTAGCACAATGCATGACACGATGAAAATCTATGCTAGAGGTGCCCTAATGCATTACTAAGTACTTTAGTCGGAGAGGGAATATATCCGAGAATATTTTCCCAGCTCCGATTATTTTCTTCGGTACTGATCTGGAGGCAATTGTTCCATGTTCATCATACTAGGAGTGTTGGTCAAGCATTTTGATCACATATTCGGATTTGTCATATTTTTTTGATCATTTTTCATATATAAATTATTTTTATCTGACTTACGTTTTAATTTCTATGATTTTTTAAAGTTTTAATCATTTTCTCAAATTTCTGGATTTATTATTAATCCAAATTTTTAATTAGAAAATACTTTTTATACACAACAGCAGCTAGCCACTATGTATGATAGGTGGGCCACTGCCTAGTCAGCAGCCCAGTCAGCAGTCAACTCTATTGACTGTTTACCTGGTCAAACCGACAGGTGGGACCCCACTGTCAGTGACACATTAATTTAACAGAGTGTTTAAATTAATCTAATTAGGGGTGGGGCCCCACTGTCAGTGACATATTTAGTATTAGGGTCATTTTTAAAGGGGAATTTAACTGAGGGGCCCACACATCAGCATCTACTGTTCATTTTAATTAGCACTAATCTAAAACCGGCTGGGCCCACCTGTCATTGAGACAGGGCCAGCTCAAACAGAGCGCGCGCGCCGACGATGAGCCAGACACCGCAGCGGTCCACCAGAGCTGTGCTCCGGCGACAAATCGAATGGCCAAGGGAAGGAATCGGTGGAGGTCAATGCCGTGCATCCAGCAGCGGCATGAACGCGAGCTAAATCGAATGGAAACGCCGCCGGTGACAACTTCCCGTGGCGGCCGACGGTGGTCCATCACGGTTCTAGCTTCAGAGGGAAAGGCCGAAGCCGAGAGATGGAGCAGGGGGTGCGCGGGCTCACCGCGAGGTCAGGGGGAAGCTCACGGGAGCCAGGGGCTGCCGGAGTCGACTAGATCGAGTGGCGCGGTGCCGCGGCAATGGCTGGAGGATGATGATGGTAGCGAAGGCGGTGCGGCAACTCGGCCCCGATCCAGTGGCGAGGGAGAAGGAGCGGGCCACCGCGGACCTTCGGGATAACTTGAAATAGAGAGGGGAGGCTGGTGGCCGTGTGAATGACGGCGAAGTGGCGATGATCGTGCTCGGGCAGAGAGAACCAAGAGGGAGAGAGAGGAGTGAGGGGAAATGGGGGTCTAGGGTTGCCCAGGGGGTCTCAACCTCATCCGTATCCTCCTCGGGATGCCCTGTAGCATCACGGTGTTGAGGATCCAACCGACGAGGGCACGCATGGGCGCTGGCGCACCGATAGCGCAATGAAGACGATGACAGGGGGTGCTGGGCTGGGCCGGTTCTATAGCACATGGGCACTAGTGCATTGTGCTTTTTCTCTTTTTCCTTTTTCTATTTTTGTTTATAGTTTCTGTTTTGCCTTTGTTGTTGATCCAAAAGAGTTTTGTAAAATGTGGTATTGACTAAAATAAATACTAGGCATTATTTAGTACTACCACAAAAAGTTTGGAGGCAAAATGATTTCATTTGAATTTTACTAAAAAGAAAAAGGATTAAAGAGGCTGTTTTGGTACTTTTTTTGGGTACTAACTTTAAATGAACAAACAAGTTCCATTGTTTTCCTTAACATTAATTATCTAATGAATATTTAGTAAATCATGAACTATTTTTTTTACAAGTTTGTAACTTTTCAATTTTCACTTGTTATTTGAATTTTGTTTCGAAGTGGAATTTCAAATGAGATATGAAGCTAAGATGATCAAGCACTGTAACCCATGATGACTTGGCATGTTTAAGAGGTGATCACTGTGCTTAATTACAGGGGTGTTACAACTCTCCTCCTCTAAAAGAAATTATTGTCCCAAGAATTAGGAGGTAGAAGGGAAAAGATCGGGGTATTCTTCACGAAGATGATCCTCGCGTTCCCAAGTGGCTTCTTCTTCAGAATGATTCGACCACTGAACTTTAAGGAACTTGATTGCCTTCTGACGGGTTCGACGTTCAGCTTGATCAAGAATGTGGAGCGGATGCTCTTGGTATGAAAGATCATCTTGTAAGTCAAGCTCTTCATGATTCACTACTCGGATAGGATCCTTGAAGCAGCGGCGGAGTTGTGACACATGAAAGACATCATGAACGTGAGAAAGCTTCGGTGGCAATCCAATTTATATGCCACAAGGCCATGTCTGTCGATGATAAGGAACGGTCCGATGTAGCGAGGAGCTAACTTGCCCTTGATCCCAAAACGATGAGTGCCCTTCATCGGAGTGACACGAAGGTAGGCCTTTTCGCCATGTCTATAGACCATCGCCTTGTGTTTACGGTCATAGTTGCTCTTCTGACGAGACTGAGCCATCTTATGATGTCAACAAACAATACAGGCTTGCTCTTCAGCTTGTTGGATAATATCCAAACCAAAGAGTGGCCGTTCCCTAGTCTCTGACCAATTCAAAGGGGTTCCACACTTACATCCATAAAGAACTTCAAATGGTGCCATCTTCAAGCTAGCTTGGTAGCTGTTGTTATAAGAGAATCCAGCATACAGAAGAGATTCCTCCCATTTCTTGCCAAATGAGATGACATAGGCATGAAGCATGTCTTCAAGAATTTGGTTGACTCATTTGACTTGACCTTGGGACTAGGGGTGATAGGCTGTGCTCCAGGTGAGATGAGTTCCCATAGCTTCTTGAAAACTCTCCCAGAACTTAGAGGTAAAGAGGCTTCCACGATCTAAACTGATCTCTAGTGGAATACTATGGAGAGACACAATTCTGGAGATATATAAGTCTGCTAACTAACTAGCAGTGATCGTCTCCTTGACTGGCAGAAAATGAGCAACCTTGGAGAATCAGTCGACGATGACAAGAATAGCATCATGACCCTTTTGTGATCTGGGAAAACCAGTGATGAGATCCATTTCAACCTTGTCCCATTTCCATTCAGGAATATCTAGTGGTTATAGAAGTCCAACAAGTTTCTGGTGTTTTGCTTTGATGCGATGGCAAATGTCACACTCAGCAACATATCGAGCAATGTCTCGCATCATGTTAGACCACTAGAATCTCTGACGAATATCTTGGTACATCTTTGTGCTACCAGGGTGAATTGACAGAGGTGTATCATGAGCTTCTTTCATAACGACCTCTTGCATACCCTAGATCTTGGGTACCACAAGATGATCCTTGAAGAACAAGGCTCCATCATTATCAAGTGAGAAGTCTGAGGGCTTACCAGTTGCAATGTAATGCTTAATCTGGTCAACTTCAATGTCACTCCTCTGCATTATCTTGATGGATTGCTCGAGAGTTGGTTCAGTGACCAGAGTATTCAAATAACCCTGAGGAACAATCTCGATGTTTAGCTTTCGGAGTTCTTCATAAAGAAGTGGTTGCTGTAGCTACACTACAAGTTCGCAGCAGTAGGATGTGTGGCTTAATGCATCAGCCATTACATTAGCCTTGCCTGGGGTATAAGAGATACCACAATAATAATTTGAAATGGCCTCCATCCATCTTTGCTGTAGGAGATTCAAATCTGGTTGGGTAAACAGATACTTCAAACTTTGGTGGTTAGTGTAGATCTCGCAATGATTACCAAGGAGGTAATGTCGCCATAGCTTCAAGGCATAAATAACAGCAACAAGTTCAAGATCATGAACTGGATAGTTCTCTTCGTGAGGACGCAACTGGTGAGTGCCATAAGCAATCACTTTGCGCTCTTGCATCAGGACACAGCCTAATCCTTGACGGGAGGCGTCGCAATATATCATGAAGTCCTTGCGTGTATCTGGGGGAGCAAGCACTGGGGCAGAAGTTAACTTGTCTTTCAGCGTTTGGAAACTTTCTTGGCATTGGGGTGTCCACTCAAACTTCTTGTCTTTGTGAAGCACATCAGTCATTGGCTTTGCAATCTTTGAGAAGTTCTCGACAAAATGGCGGCAATAACTGGCGAGTCCGAGAAAACTTCTGACTTGCTTGACATTCATCGGAGGAGTCCAGTCAAGAATAGCCTGAACCCGCTCTTGGTTAATAGCAATACCATTTTTGGAAATCACATGACCAAGATAGGTCATCTCAGATAACCAAAATTCACACTTGGAATACTTGGCATACAGCTGATGTTCACGAAGCTTCTCCAGTACAATCCGAAGATGTTTGGCATGTTCTTCTTCATTCCTGGAATATACCAAAATATCGTCGAGATAAACCACGATGAACTTGTCGAGGTAATCAATGAAGATGTAGTTCATGAATCGAGAGAAGGTGGCTAGAGCATTGGTTAAGCCGAAAGACATAATAGTATACTCGTATGAACCATAACAAGTAATGAAGGTTGTCTTCGGAATATCCTCTTCACGAACTCTGATCTAATGGCAACCCAACCTCAAATAGAGTTTGGAGAATACTGAGGAACCAGTGAGTTGATCATACAGATCATTGATTCTGGGAAGCGGATACTTGTTCTGGATTGTTGCTTGGTTAATAGACCGATAGTCCTGGACCAATCGGTTAGTCCCATCCTTCTTCTTAACAACGAGAGAGCGATCTCAACTAGCAGAGGAACTTGGACGAATGAAGCCTGAGCGGAGAGATTTGTCAATTTCCTCCTTAAGCTCAAGGAGTTCATGCGGCGGCATCTTGTAGGGATGCTTCGCAATAGGAGTAGTGCCTGGTTTCAAGTCGATGACAAATTCGACAGCTCTAACTGGGGGTACTCCTGAAAGTTCCTCTGGAAAGACATCTTGAAAGTCACAAACAATTGGAATGTTCTCTATTCCCTCAAGTGGTGAAGCATTCAATGCTTTCAAAGCATATATCTGGCTCTCGGCATTCTGAACTGTTTGGGCTGAGTAGTTGATTGTCTGACTGGATGGGCGTGAGAGCTGTACTATCTTGGCGGCATAGTCAATGAAAGCGTTATGGGCCATCATCCAGCCAATCCATACCAAGAATGACATCTATGGTAGAAACCTTGAGGGCCATGAGTGAAGCAGTGAACACTAATCCTCCAATTACAATGTGGTTATTGTGGGCTATCATCGAGGTATCCCACCTGGATCCCGGAGAACTAACCACCAGTGGAGGGAACAAGTTTTCAAATGACAAGTCATGTGTGCGTGCAAACGCTTCAGATATGAAGGAATGAGATGCTCCTGAATAAAAAAGAACAGAAGCTACAACTAAATTAACTGGGAGGGTTCCCATCACAATGGTCGGTTCCTTCTGAGATTTTTCTGCATTAACATGGTTGGCATGGCCATGCAGAATAGCAGATGGTTTGATATTACAGCTTCTGGAATGACGGTTTCGACGGCCCTTCCTACGACCAATGGGAAGACGTGGTGCATACTGAGGCAGATCCCGGCGATAGTTGATAGCAAGGTGCCCTGGCTATCCACATTTGCAGCATAAACCATCATTATGGAGAGGAACCATAACATTGGGCTGTCCACCCTGAATTGTTAGTTGTCTCGGCGGCGGAGGCAGACGAGGTGCAACATAAGATGGCCTTGGTGTTGGAGCAGGTCGGTGATAGACATTGTGAGGAATCTAGACTCGACGTTTCTGAGCAGGTTGACCCGAGGATGAGCCAACATCATGAGTATGCTTGAGCAACTCCTGGTACTCAGCTAGACCAATTTCAACATGAAAAGCTTGGCTAACAAGCATTGCAAAGTCTACAGATTCATGGGGAATAAGTGCGAGCTTCAAATCAGGATGCAGTCCTTCATGGAATTTCTCCTGCTTGCGTGCGTCAGTGTAGACATCATCTTCAGCATAGTGGGATAATTTGAGAAATTTCCTCTGATATTCATCCATAGTCATTTTTGCCTAGGTGAGTTTGCGGATTTCCTTCTTCTTCTGGTCCATGAGACCTTGAGGAATGTGCCGTGCACGGAAAGATGTCTGAAATTCTGTCCATGTGGTAACTATTCCAACAGGCAGCATACAACTGTGGCTTTCCCACCATTGAGTAGATGGACCCCTTAGGTGATACGTCACAAAGGTGACGTAACTCTCAGGGGCAACATTAGCCGACTCCATCTGTAAGGCGATGTCACGGAGCCAATCATCAGCATCCATAGGATCAAATGAGTTACAGAAGGTGGACAGGTTGAGGCACACAAATTCTTGCAGCGTTATTGGGGTAGGTTGTTGATGAGCATTCTGGTTCAGAAGCTAAGCCATAACTCTAGTCATAAACTGATGGTTCAGCTCAAACTACTGCATCATGGCGTCAATATATGGTGGAGGCGGGGGATTGTCAGCCATCCTGCTAAAAAGAACAATGGCAGTTTAGCAAGAACAACTGCAAGTGTATGGAGTCATTCATGATGTAACATGAACAATGAACAAGAAGTGCATTAGATACATAATAGTAGCCATTAAAGACATATAGATCCATACACAGAGTTGGCTACAAATGGGCAGCAGGAGTTCAGAAAACACACACAGCTAGACGAACTAGGCGGCACATAGGCACGCAGTGGAGGGATACAACAACGGGACATAGCAAAGGCTACATCAACGTCGGAGAAAACCACTGAAGCCTGGCATCTGGAGGTGACAACCGGAAAATCCTCGATAAAAGGATCCTGCAGTCCGTCAAGAAATGAAGCAGGTTTCATGGATGTCAAGTGCCAGTGATTGAATGATGCATCAGGCATTCAAAGGAATAATTGTAGATAATCATAGCTCCGGGTGGATGCGATCACGAGAACCTAGAGTTAGAGTTAGTAAAATCTTTAACCCGAAGAGAGGAGAGATCAGAACCCAGAGTAAAGGAGCGGAATAAAAGATCCTAATGCCATCCATTGCGATGTGGGCCCATAAGCCACACAACATGATTAGTAAAATAGTGTTTCAAAGACTAGACTCTACTTCGACCAAGGAGTTGGAAGGAGGGGCTCCTACAGGCAGTCGGCTCTGATACCAACTTGTGACGCCCCCGACTCAATCATGCACTAATCATCAACACAAATGTGCATGATCAAGATCAAAGACTCATAGGAAGATATCACAACACTACTCTAGACACCACTGTAAACATACCACTTTATATTAAAAGCCAGGGGGTCTCGAGGACCCGAATACATAAGGCAGCAGAAGCAAATAATATATGAGTACAGACATAGCTAAACAAGTTTGGCTTAAGAAGGCTAGCACAACAGCGACACTAGATCAAAAAGGCACAGGCCTCCTGCCTGGGGCCTCCGAACTACTCCTGTTCGGCGTTCTCCCCGTAGTAGTAGGCACCATCGGGGATCTCCGGCTCCTGGCCTTCGTCATCTGATCATAGCAACCGGGTAGTGGGGGAAAAAGGTAGCAAAGCAACTGTGAGTACTCATCCAAAGTACTCACAAGACTTACATTTCAACTACGCTAAGTATGCATCAGTATCTAGGAAAGGGGTTTGTCTATGGACTATACTATAGAAATGCCAGAGTAGAGGGGGAAAGGCCTAGCCTAATGAAGACTAGCATCTGACAGCATTAGCAGAGAGTAGCGTATAGTAACATATAGTAACAAATATGTATTAGCAACGCCCAGAGATCCTTTCTCAACTACCCTGCGAGAAAGCGATCCCGGAGCAACATAACATCTTAGTATCATTAAGTATTCGGTTCTAGTTGTAGTAGATCGGGATACAACTCCGAGCGTCCTGTTACCGTGGACACGGCTATTCGAATAGATTACTTCCCTGCAGGGGTGCACCACATTACCCAACACGCTCAATTACCTCCGGCTGGACACACTTTTCCGGGTATTGCCCGGCCTCGGATGATCGACATGCCGTAGTCCTACCTAGGCTCTGCAGAAAGGTCCCCGCTGGTCTACATCCTAAGCATGAAGGGGTCATGGACCGATCGCCATAAGCACTCTGGGTCATTGCGTGCGGTGTTAGGCCCAGGCACCACCTCTGTCCTGGATGGTGCCGGCTCAGCCCGGCCGCAATGCTGAACTAGACGTCTGACAGGTCTTTCGGAGGGAACGTATGATGTCAGGGCTTCTCTCTGACTTAGTAACTCGTGGTGGTTAGTGCATATAGGCCAGTGGCCAACTCAAAACGAACACCCAATCTGTTAGTGTGTTATTAGAAGCTCGCAGAGATGAACAGGGCTTCACTCTGACTTAGTAACTCATGGCTACGATGAGGGTCCAGGCCAACCTCTCTCCTGGGTGGTCTCCGCCTGCCCGGTTGATCCGCCATTGTAACACTCACGGGTACCCTTGAGGCCGACCTGTCTTTAACATCGGTAGCTGTCGGGACTCAGGTCCATCTCAAACTGTATGGTACCACCTGCCCTTCAGCCCCGTAATAAATGAAAGTAACAATGTAAGCATATCCGTGATCTCCGCCCAGAGGGGATCATGACCCGATATTCTAGCATATCATTATGGACAAGGGTGCAGGGCCAACAGATGGATCAACAGCATAGCTAAACTGGGCATCATAGGATAATAGGTAATGTATGAACTGTAGGCTACAACATCAGGCTATGCATAAGAATAGAATCTACCGGTACAGCAACAGTTGCAAAATCTAATGCATGAAGTAGAGGGAAAGAATAGGTGCTATCCAGATGGTCAAGGAGGTTTTGCTTGCCTGAAAGCTCTGCTGAAAGGGGCTGGTTGTCGGGAGCGTAGTGGGCCTCGGTGTCGTCAGTGGCAGTCATCTCGGGGTCTACCGGAGGAGAAAGAGGGGGAAGAAACAATGAATATGAAGCATACAAATGCAGCACAATGCATGGCATGGTGAAAAGCTATGCTAGAGGTGCCCTAATGCATTACTAAGTACTTTAGTCAGAGAGGGAATATATCCGATAATATTTTCCCAGCACCGGTTATTTCCTTCGGTACTGATCTAGAGGCAATTGTTCCATGTTCATCATGCTAGGAGTGTTGGTCAAGCATTTTGATCACATATTCAGATTTGTCATATTTTTTGATCATTTTTCATATAAAAATTATTATTATCCGACTTACGGTTTAATTTCTATGATTTTTCAAAGTTTTAATCATTTTCTAAAATTTCTGGATTTATTATTAATCTGTATTTTTAATTAGAAAATATGTTTTATACACAACATCAGCTAGCCACTGTGTATGACAGGTGGGCCACTGCCTAGTCAGCAGCCCAGTCAGCAGTCAACTCTGTTGACCTGGTCAAACTGACACGTGGGCCCCCACTGTCAGTGACACATTTATTTAACAGAGTGTTTAAATTAATCTAATTAGGGGTGGAGCCCCACTGTTAGTGACTTATTTGGTATTAGGGCCATTTTGTAAAGGGGGTATTTTACTGAGAGGCCCACACATCAGCGTCTACTGTGCATTTTAATTAGCACTAATCTAAAACTGGCCGGGCCCACCTGTCATTGAGACAGGGCCGGCTCAAACAGAGCGCGCGCGCCAGTGATGAGCCAGACGCCGTGGTGGTCCACTCGGGCTGTGCTCCAGTGACAAATCAAATGGAAGAGGGCAGGAATCAGTAGAGGTCAACGCCACGCATCCAGCAGCGCCATGAATGCGAGCTAAATCGAACGGAAACGGCACCGGCGACCACTTCCCGCGGCGGCCGACGGTGGTCCATCGTGGTTCTAGCAAAGCCGAGAGATGGAGCAGGGGGTGCGCGGGCTCACCGCGAGGTCAGGGGAAGCTCAGGGGAGCCAGGGGCTGCCGGAGTCTACTGGATCGAGCGGTGTGGTGCTGCGGCCTTGGCCAGAGGACGATGATGCTAGCGATGGCGATACGACGACTCGGCCCCGATCTAGTGGTGAGGGAGAAGGAGTAGTCCACCGCGGATCTCCTGGACAACTCGGAATGGAGAGAGGAGGCTGGTGGCCGCGTGAATGACGGCAACGCGACGACGACCGTGCTCGGGCAGAGAGAACCGAGAGGGAGAGAGTGGAGTGAGGGGAAATGGGGGTCTAGGGTTGCCCAGGGGGCTCGGCCTCGTCCTTATCTTCCATCGGATGCCCTGTAGCATCACGGTGTCAAGGATCCTGCCGGCGAGGGTGCGTGTGGGCGTTGGCGCACCAACAGCGCAAAAAAGACGATGACAGGGGGTGCTGGGCTGGGCTAGTTCTGTAGCACATGGGCCCTAGTGCATGGTGCTTTTCTCTTTTCTCTTTTTCCTTTTTTTGTTTTTGTTTATTGTTTCTGTTTTTCCTTTGTTGTTGATCCAATAGAATTTTGTAAAAAGTGGTACTGACCAAAATAAATACTAGGCATTATTTAGTACTGCCACAAAAAGGTTGGAGGCAAAATGATTTCATTTGAATTTTACTTAAAAGAAAAAGGATTAAAGGGGCTGTTTTGGTACTGATTTTGGGTACTAACTTTCAAATGAGCAAACAAGTGCCATTGTTTTCTTTAACATTAATTATCTAGGGAATATTTACTAAATCATGAACTATTTTTCATACAATTTTGTAACTTTTCAAATTTCCCTTGTTAGTTAAATTTTTTTTTGAAGTGGAATTTCAAATGAAATATGAAGCTAGGATGATCAAGCACTGTAATCCTTGATGACTTGGCAAGATTAAGAGGTGATCATTCTGCTTAATTGCAGGGGGTGTTATAGCTTCACGCCGAGGTCAGATCCGCCTGCTGCCGGGCTCGTAGATATGAGGTGGTGGGAGAGAAGAAGGGATTAGGGAGAGAGATGGTTCAGTAGTGGCGAGAGAGAGAGAGAGAGAAAGAGATGAAAGGTGGGAGATGTGCATTACAATTAGTTGGTGGGTTTTATACATGTTGGTGTAGAGTGGGCTCGGGTGGGCTTGTAGAAGGCCAAAAGAACGGCCACTTTTCTATCCCGCCAACCCCTCGGTGATATTTGTTTTAACCGAAAATCAGTGTACCTGAAATATCAACTGAAGAAAACCAGGGATGGCACATCTATGGAAGTCGGCGCTCTGGATGTGGGCCCCTCTTGTTATGACTTTCTGGGCTTTTATGGACCAAACATGGGGGGCATGGCACGGTAAAGTGGGGAAATCCACTTTCCCTCGACAAACCCCCCATCGGCATCCGTAATGAAGTCATAGGCGCATTGCCTGTTTTGATGGGTCGAGTGTCGAAGTCATTGATATGTTTTGCCCAGTGTTGCTTTGCTTCCTTTTGCACCATGATTACTCGCCTGGCTCCAAGGGTCCTTGTTTTTGACATGTGGTCAACTTACTTGGCAATCTCCGGCTAAAATTATAGATGGTGATGTAATGTTTCTTCATGCCAGGCGCCCCTCACTTGGGTTAACATGATGCTGTTTGGGGTTCATGGTAGCTTTAGCTTCCTGAGATGTGTGATGGGCCGTTATATACCCTATGTCCCTTCCGCGGAACCCCACATCGCCTCTTCCCTTCCCTTTCGCATGCGCCCTGAACTTGCTCTTCTCGAGCCCTTCCCTCTTCAGATCCATGGCTTCCATGAACCCTGCCACTATCCTTGAATTCTCCCAAAAGGCTGCTTAGACTGCCATGGATGCGAGGACCTCGATGGAGTCTCCTCGCGGATCCTCGGCGGCAGTGACAGCAGCACCGGATACAATCCCGACCGCTGGTGAGGCCGCCCCCACTCCTGCTCCTTTGTCCAGGAGGTGGTTCCCATCGGTGAAACCCTAGGTCCGATTGTCACGCTCCAAGAATGTTGGAGGCTTTCTGACGAAGTCATCTACTCCCTATGGGATCCCCCGACGCTGGGTGGTGACGCGACGGTGGTCCTTTCTAGCCACCTCAAGTGTGGGGTAAACTTCCCCTTATATTCTCTTCTTTGTTCTTTGTTGGTGTTCTATGGAATCCAGCTATACCACCTGGCTCCCAATTTTGTGGTTTTCCTGTCTGTATTCATACATCTGTGTGAGGGCTTTCTTGGAATCCACCTGGATCTGGACCTCTTCCGCTACTTCTTCGTTCTCAAGGCAAACTTCTACTCTGGGGCTCCCAACGAGGTCCCATGCTCCAGCTAATTTTTTTGCATCCCAACAAAGTGGCGGAGTTCATCGAGATGGCGACCCATGACACCTAGAGTCAAGACAAGGCCGGTCTAGCCGGGGCCTCCTAGTTCGTTGATGAGCGGCCAGCCAGATTAGACAGATTGGGCGAATGGTCACCGACTTGTGACTTCCTCACCATGATGAGGGCAGCCATCGATGACCTGAAGGATAAGCATCAGACGGCCGTCCATGTCATTGGCGACTTGGTTCGGCAGTGGATCTCCCCACTGAAGTAACGGGCCAGCCCTTCTTAGGTTCATGCTGTGGGCTCGACTCCAACCAAGATGGAGGGAAGTAAGCTTTTTTTTGTCCTTCCTTGTTTTTGATTTCTTACTCCCACGCTTTATTCATGATCCTTTGTTTTCATTAGTGCCCCTCGAGGAGGTGCCTGAAGGTGTCGTCATCGCTGGTGTGGAAGAGCTGGTCTACTCAAAGGGGGGATGGCAAGGTAGATTTCTCGGGACTCCCACCGCGCTGGTTGACATGGAAGAAGTGGAGAAGGTCGCGATTCTCTCAGTGATTTAATTTGCATTGGCTTCTTACTATTTTTTTGCTTGGATGTTTGTGCCTTGATTACAGTTCCTCTTCATAGAAGTGTTTCCACAAATTTAAGAGCCGCCAGGGGCACCTCCTTCTGATTATCCTTAGGCAGCCATGTCCGATTCCAATTCGGTGAGTATGGCCTTATTTTTGCCCAGTGATGCACCTTTCGGTTTTTGCGTACTGATTCGTCTTGACCTTCTGTTTATAGGGAGGGGGCCAACCCCACATGGCACACCTGTCATCATGGCATGCGGGTGCCGTGTCTTCGCAGACCTGGAATGCTGTCCGCAAGTGCTCCTTGTCAAAGGCGGGTGGCGTCGTGAACCTTTCGGAGGCCAAGCGTAGGTTGGTCACTCCACCCATGTATCTTCCCGGCCTGCTTCTCTTGTGCCTTCATCTTGTAGCTTTTTCTCTAATTTTGTCAGGGATATTTTATTGGTGCTTCAGGAGCTCCTCCTCATCAGCAAGTTCCTGTGGTGGGTTGGCACGAGGGCGACTCATCGAACGCGGGGACTGCAGCGGCCCCTGAGGCACTGAGGTCGCCCATAGCGCCTACCTCTGAGGGTGTTGCTGGCTCAAAGCCTTCTCCCCCGGTGCGGGAGGAGCCTTCCATGATCGAAACCTGGGTCCCGATCCATCGGCTTCAGTGGAGTCGCCATCCATGGAGGCTTGTGTGGGGGCTATAGTTGGTAGATGCTGGTTTGATCCACTAAATTCTTCTTCCATATGCACTGTTAGTTTTGATGGCCATGTGAAGGCTACTCATCTATTTTCAGAGCGCCAAGGGTGCTCACATCCAGTTGCTCACCGCGGCCTCTACGGAGAAAGTGATGGCCCTTCAGGGCCTATTGGAGGCACATGAGGAGTGTCGCAAGGCCATTGGTCTTGCTGACACCGCGCGTTTTGAAGCCGCCGCTGCGGTTAAGGATGCATAAGAGTTCGCCAACTGGGCCCGTGTTGCAGAGGAGAAGCTGGAGTCCCTTCAGTCCTCTGCTTCAAAGGCGGAGGAGGATGCTGGTCGATTTCGCGCCAAAGTCACCAATCTTCAAGAGCTGGGGGGGGGGGGGGGGGGGGGGGGGGGGGGGGGGGGGGGGGGGGGGGGGGGGGGGGGGGGGGGGGGGGGGGGGGGGGGGGGGGGGGGGGGGGGGGGGGGGGGGGGGGGGGGGGGGGGGGGGGGGGGGGGGGGGGGGGGGGGGGGGGGGGGGGGGGGGGGGGGGGGGGGGGGGGGGGGGGGGGGGGGGGGGGGGGGGGGGGGGGGGGGGGGGGGGGGGGGGGGGGGGGGGGGGGGGGGGGGGGGGGGGGGGGGGGGGGGGGGGGGGGGGGGGGGGGGGGGGGGGGGGGGGGGGGGGGGGGGGGGGGGGGGGGGGGGGGGGGGGGGGGGGGGGGGGGGGGGGGGGGGGGGGGGGGGGGGGGGGGGGGGGGGGGGGGGGGGGGGGGGGGGGGGGGGGGGGGGGGGGGGGGGGGGGGGGGGGGGGGGGGGGGGGGGGGGGGGGGGGGGGGGGGGGGGGGGGGGGGGGGGGGGGGGGGGGGGGGGGGGGGGGGGGGGGGGGGGGGGGGGGGGGGGGGGGGGGGGGGGGGGGGGGGGGGGGGGGGGGGGGGGGGGGGGGGGGGGGGGGGGGGGGGGGGGGGGGGGGGGGGGGGGGGGGGGGGGGGGGGGGGGGGGGGGGGGGGGGGGGGGGGGGGGGGGGGGGGGGGGGGGGGGGGGGGGGGGGGGGGGGGGGGGGGGGGGGGGGGGGGGGGGGGGGGGGGGGGGGGGGGGGGGGGGGGGGGGGGGGGGGGGGGGGGGGGGGGGGGGGGGGGGGGGGGGGGGGGGGGGGGGGGGGGGGGGGGGGGGGGGGGGGGGGGGGGGGGGGGGGGGGGGGGGGGGGGGGGGGGGGGGGGGGGGGGGGGGGGGGGGGGGGGGGGGGGGGGGGGGGGGGGGGGGGGGGGGGGGGGGGGGGGGGGGGGGGGGGGGGGGGGGGGGGGGGGGGGGGGGGGGGGGGGGGGGGGGGGGGGGGGGGGGGGGGGGGGGGGGGGGGGGGGGGGGGGGGGGGGGGGGGGGGGGGGGGGGGGGGGGGGGGGGGGGGGGGGGGGGGGGGGGGGGGGGGGGGGGGGGGGGGGGGGGGGGGGGGGGGGGGGGGGGGGGGGGGGGGGGGGGGGGGGGGGGGGGGGGGGGGGGGGGGGGGGGGGGGGGGGGGGGGGGGAGGGGTGCCGCGCCCTGGTGCCTCGTGGGCTCCTGGGTGGCCCCCTCTGGTATTTCTTTCATCCAGTATTTTTTATTTATTCCAAAATAAATCTTCGTGAAATTTTAGCTCATTTGGAGATGTGCAGAATAGGTATCTTTGACAAAGCTTTTTCAGGTCTAGAATTCTAGATGCCGGCAATCTCCCTCCTTGTGTAAATATTGCATATTAAGATAGAAAAGGCATTAGAATTGCTCCACAAAGTGTTATATTTATTAAAAACACTATAAGTAAGAGTAGCAAAACATGATGCCAAATGTACGTATCAACTCCCCCAGGCTTAGACCTCACTTGTCCTCAAGCGAAAGCCGATATCGATAATCATGTCCACATGTTTAGAGAGAGAGGTGTCGATAAAAACAAAATACGGACATAGTAGCATCATGATCATTATTACAACAGCAATATTTATTATCATAAAACTTCTCATGAGCAAGTAACAATTCATCACAACAATGAAGTATAAGGCATAAACTTTCTTGAAAACTGACAAACTATGTTCTCAGTTAACAATGCAATTGCAATTCATCATATTTTCAGGAAGGGTCTCATGTAGGAGCTTTTTAGCAAGTCCACATACTCAACCATCATATAGTCTTCTATGATTGCTAACACTCACAACATATATATGAAGCAAAAAAGTTTCAACCAGACACAATAGAAAGATAGGGGCTGATTGTTTTGCCTCCCAACTTATTCACCTCAAGGGTGATGTTAACAATATAACTCATGATCACTCATATCCAACTGGATATATATGCCTAGATCTTTCCCCACCACATGATGCTTGCAAAAGAGAAAAATAAAAAGGAAATAGAGGAGAACACTATTGACTCTTGCATAAAAAGTAAATACATAAAATCAAAGGATAGGCCATTCGCAGAGGGAAAGAGAGGTTGTCATGCGCCTTTTGTTGTTGGATGCACAAGCTCTTAATGCAAAGGAACGTCCCTTTATATTGCCCCTTGTGATAGCAACCTTTATTATGCAGTCAATCACTTTTATTTTGTTACCATCACAAGTTCGTACAAAGCTTATTTTCCCTTACAATAAAGTTTAGACATATTTAGAGGCAATTTTTACTGCTTTTTGCACCGATGACAACTTACTTGAAGGATCTTATTCAATCCATAGGTAGGTATAGTGGACTCTCATGACATGAAACTGGGTGTAAGGGTTTTGGATGCACAAGTAGTATCTCTACTTGGTGCAGATTTTTTGGCTAGCAAAGATGTTGGGAAAGCGCCACATGTTGGAGGATCTATGACAATATAACTTCTATGTGAATATAGGCAAACATAATTCATTACATTGTCTTCCTTGTCCAATGTCAACAATTTGACATAAAATACTTAATAGGGGCTCACAATCATAAAAGATGTCCAAGATAGTATAGTTGCATGTGAATCTTCTCTTCCCTATTAATTATTTCATGAATTGCATCACTGACTATTGCTATGCTTGTTAACTTCCAATAAATTTTACCACTTATACATTTCTTTATGTAATTTCATTACTTTCCATAAGATTAGCATATGATCTTTTTCATCATTTTCATTCCTAGGATTGAAACATGAAAGTAAACAAGCTAAAACTCAACCTACTCTTTATTATATAACTCTCAACTTGATTACATAGATAGATAGATCATGAATCTAGCACTCGAAAATAGATCATACTAAACTTTTATTCAACTAGTTCACGAAATAACTAAGGATCGAACTAAAAATAGGCAAAGAAGATAAAAGTGATAGTGATATGATACCGGGGGAGTGCCCATACCCATGTACTCAAGTTTCCTTCTTTGGTGATGGTGGTGGTGATGAGGAGTGGGCTTGTCCTCCGGCTTCCTTGGCATAGGTTCCCCATCTTAAAAAGATGAACGAGTCTTCGGGGTCCTGAAACTTGCAGCAAAACTCATACCTTTGAATCTTCCCTCATACTCATAATTTTGGTTTTGAAGATCATAGATTTGGCCTTGGATATAATCGATTCATTCATTAAGCTTGAAGATGATGTCTCCCATCGATTGGCCATCCACCTTGTGATTACAGGTGAATTCCGTGATCATGGAGTGGTTGGCGCTGAGTCCACGTTCCCCCATCCCTTGGCACTCAAAGATCTCCTGCTCCACCGCTTTGAGCCTGGACTCCACACTCCCGGTCTTCTTGGGTCCTTGAACATCCCGGATGTGAAGCACCCCCTCACGCATCTTAATGGCCTGAGGGTGTTTCATCACCTCCGGTAGGTAGGGGTTGATGACCTTCTCGTAGAACTTGTCCTTGGAGAGCTTGATGGAGCCACAGTGATCTAAATTTGTCTGAAAAATAGCACGAAACAAGAACATAGGAGATTTCTGCGATACAGTGGTCAAAACATCCAGGAGTATATATAAAGATTTTTTTATCTTGCAAAACAAGTAATCCAGAAGAAATGGAGTCGGGAAGGCTCACGGGGGACCCACGAGCCTCCAGGGCGTGCCTGGGGGGTGGCACGCCCTGGTGCCTCGTGGGCACCAGGTGGGTCCCCTCGGCTGTTTCATATTTTTGTATTTTTTCTAACATTCCAAAACTGACAGAAAGTATTTTTATGGAATTTTTGGAATCGGTTTACTTACCGTATCACGTACCTCTTCCTTTTTAGGGTTCTGGAGTGTTCTGGAAGGTCTCTCTTATGTACTCCTTTGGTGTAATTATTTTAATAATATTAGTTTCAACATTAATGGAAGTACCTGAAATATAGTGCTTAATTATTTGCCCATTCACCACTCTCAGAATAGTGCCTTCGGAGTTGTTTATTTTGATGGCTCCGGAGCGATAAACTTTTTCGATGATGCATGGTCCTTCCCATTTAGAGGGAAGTTTTGCTGCAAAGAATCTGAATCAAATGCTCACCCATGATATTAGCTCATTAGAAGTTTTCCTATTTTTGAATTCATCTATCCTGCCATCTTTTAACTTTTTCTTTAAACAATTTGGCATTTTCATAAGCTTGGGTTCTCCATTCATCTAATGAGCTAATATTAAATAACCTTTTTTCACCGGCAAGTTTAAAATCATAATTAAGTTCTTTAATTGCCGAATATGCTTTATGTTCTAACTCAAGAGGTAAATGCCATGCTTTTCCATAAACCATTTTATAAGAAGACATACCCATAGGATTTTTATAAGCAGTTCTATAAGCCCACAATGCATCGTCAAGTTTCTTAGACCAATTCTTTCTAGATCTATTGATGGTTTTTTGCAAAATTAATTTTATTTCTCTATTGCTCAATTCAACTTGACCACTAGTTTGATGGTGATAGGGAGATGCAATTCTATGGTTGACATCATATTTAGCAAGCAATTTACCGAATGCACCATCAATAAAATGTGAACCACCATCAGTCATTAAATATCTAGGGACTCCGAACCTTGGGAAAATAATTTCTTTAATCATTTTAATGGAAGTGTTATGATCAGCACTACTAGTTGGAATAGCTTCTACCCACTTAGTAACGTAATCAACAGCAACTAAAATATGTGTATACCCATTGGATTTAGGAAAGGGTCCCATATAATCAAATCCCCAAACATCAAATGGTTCAATAGCAAGTGAATAATTCATAGGCATTTCCTGATGTCTACCAACATTACCAATTCTTTGACATTCATCACAAGATAGGACAAACTTACGAGCATCCTTGAAAAGAGTAGGCCAATAAAAACCAGATTGTAATACCTTGTGTGCAGTCCTGTCTCCCGCATGGTGTCCTCCGTAAGCCTCGGAATGACACTTTCATAGGATTTTTTCCTGTTCATGCTCAGTTATACAACATCTAATAATACCATCTACTCCTTCTTTATAAAGATGTGGGTCATCCCAAAAGTAATGTCTTAAATCATAGAAGAACTTTTTCTTTTGTTGATATGTGAAACTAGGTGGTATAAATATAGCAACAATATAATTAGCATAGTCTGCATACCAAGGAGTATTACAAGAAGAGGTTATGACTGCTAATTGTTCATCAGGAAAATCATCATTAATAGGAAGTGGGTCATCAAGAACATTTTCAATTCTAGACAAATTATCTGCTATGGGATTCTCAGCTCCCTTTCTATCAATAATATGCAAGTCAAATTCTTGTAGCAATAAAACCCACGTAATGAGTCTAGGTTTAGCATATTTCTTTTCCATAAGATATTTAATAGCAGCATGATCGATGTGAATAGTTACTGTAGAATCAACTATGTAAGATCTGAATTTATCACATGTAAACACAACTGCTAGAAATTCTTTCTCAGTAGTAGCATAATTTCTTTGGGCACTGTCTAGAGTTTTACTAGCAAAATGGATAACATTTAATTTGTTATCAACTCTCTGTCCTAGAACAACACCAACAACATAATCACTAGCATCACACATAATTTCAAAAGGCAAGTTCCAATCAGGTGGTTGAACAATAGGTGCAGTGGTTAAGGCTTTCCTAAGTGTTTCAAAGGCTTCTAGACAATCATCATAAAAAACAAATGGAACATCTTTTTGCAAAAGATTGGTATGAGGCCTAGAAATTTTAGAGAAGTCTTTTATAAATCTCCTACAGAAACCAGCATGACCAAGGAAACTTCTTATACCTTTAATATCTTTAAGACATGGCATTTTCTCAATAGCATCAACCTTATCTTTATCAACTTCAATACCTCTTTCAGAAATTTTATGCCCCAAGACAATGCCTTCATTCACCATAAAGTGGCACTTCTCCCAATTCAAGACAAGATTAGTTTCTTCACATCTCTGCAAAACTCGATCAAGGTTGCTTAAGCAATCATCAAAAGAAGTTCCGTAAATGGAGAAATCATCCATGAATACCTCAAAAATCTTTTCACAAAAGTCAGAGAATATAGTAGTCATACATCTTTGAAAGGTACCAGGTGCATTGCATAAACCAAAAGGCATACATCTATAAGCATAAGTTCCAAAAGGACAAGTAAAGGTGGTTTTCTCTTGATCGGATTCTGATACAGGTATTTGAGAAAAACCAGAATAACTATCTAGGAAACAAAAGTGTGTATGCTTAGACAATCTTTCTAACATTTGATCAATAAAAGGTAAGGGGTAATGATCTTTTCTAGTGGCTTTGTTTAATTTTCTAAAATCAATTACCATCCTATAACCAGTTACAATTCTTTGTGGAATGAGTTCATTTTTATCATTAGGAACAACGGTAATACCTCCTTTCTTAGGGACACAATGAACGGGACTTACCCATCTACTATCAGCTATGGGATATATTATACCTGCTTCCAGAAGCTTTAATATTTTAGTTCTTAGCACCTCTTTCATCTTAGGATTTAATCGTCATTGGTGGTCGATAATTGGTTTAGCATCAGGCTCCATATAAATTTTGTGCTGACATAGAGTGGGACTAATGCCCTTAAGATCATCAAGAGTATATCCAAAAGTAGCGCGATGCTTCCTCAGAGTTTTTAGTAATCTCTTTGCTTCATGCTCTGAAAGGTTAGCACTGATAATAACAGGATATATCTTCTTTTCATCATGGTAACCATATTTCATTGTATCAGGCAATTGCTTCAATTCAAATACAGGATCACCCTTAGGTGGAGGAGGGCCTCCAAGAGTTTCAACAGGCAAATTGTGTTTAAGGATAGGTGGTTGATCAAAGAACATCTTACCTATTTCATTTCTTTCATTCATATGCATATCATTTTCATGGTCTAGCAAATATTGTTCTAACGGATCAGTGGAAGGTACGGCAATAGAAGCAAGACCAATAATTTCATCTTTACTAGGCAATTCTGTCGGATATGGCGTTCTAACAAAACCCTTAAGGTTCGAACTCTGGGGTGCACGCGGAGACTTCCTCCCTACCGATCTATGCCCTAGCTCACTAAGATCTCGCGGACGAACTCGACGAACTCGCAACACAAAGACACAAGGTTTATACTGGTTCAGGCCACCGTTGTTGTGTAATACCCTACTCCAGTGTGGTGGTGGTGG
Organism: Thinopyrum obtusiflorum; assembly: GCA_036873465.1. NCBI lineage: Eukaryota > Viridiplantae > Streptophyta > Magnoliopsida > Poales > Poaceae > Thinopyrum > Thinopyrum obtusiflorum. The sequence goes on from JAAAWM010011708.1 coordinate 72,495, forward strand.
ATTGCCTCTTGGGCTGATGATGAACAGTACAAGGGGAAGAACAGCCTCCTGAGGTTGAGGTGTTCTTGTGCTCTGCGAACTTGTGGGTGTGAGGATGGAGTGGTTCCAGTCCAAGATCAGTTGGGGCTGAGCTCCAGATGAGTTGCCTGTGTCTTGCCTTCTGCGGTGGTGGCTAGTTCTACTTATATAGGCCCTGGTCCTCTCCCCAAATATTGAGCGGGAAGGGAGCCAACAATGGCGGCCAATTTGAAAGGGGACAGCTAGTACAGCTTATCCCGACAAAAGCGGTCTCCGACTGCGGAAAGCTCTGGTGATGATGCCGTCTTGGGCTCCACGATGACCTCCGTCCTGCCGGCCGGCTGGTCTTGGTCTCATTGCACCGATATGGAAACCTTTGCCTGATGCCTTGGTACTTCGCACCTGCGCTTGCCTCTTTAGCACCAAAGAGGAAACAAGGACGCTGCGCGCGCTGGTGCCCGCCTGGCGCCCGCCTGGTGTCGATCGTCATGGCTTACATCACGAGAGCCTCGTGAGGTTTGCCCCGCCATGATATCTCCGCTCCTCGCGGGCCTGCCTGGTGAGGCCGCTCCTGAGGAGGTCTTGCGTCGTCCGCCTCGCGAGGCTTGGCCCCTCGCGAGGGTCTTGAATGCCTTGTTAATGAAGATGGGTCGCAGGCAGGCAAGTCTGGTGACCCCTATTCCCAGAATGCTGACAGTAGCCCTCGGGCCCAAAGGTCAAGTGCGGAGCACCGTGGGCCCCGAAAGCCTGCGGCCTTGGTCGACGCGTGGCGGTTGATTGGACGTGGGTGTCTCCACTTCCCCACGCTGCCTCGGCAACTGCTCGATTTGACGAGTCCCTACGACATGCAAGGGAAATCATCATTACCTGTGATCGTGGGAGGCGCCGGTAGGTCTTCTTCCGCAATAAATGGGGAGGGGGGTGGAGCCCCCATCGCCCATCTCTTCTTGGTTCACTTGCTTCTTCCTCCTTGCTCCACAGCTAGCGGCAATGGTGCCATCGAAGAGGTTCTCTGCCGCGGAGAAAGGCAAGGCCCCTCAGGAGGGACCCGGCTCTCCGGCGCCCAAGCGAGGACGTGGCCGTCCCCGCAAGCATGCCGTGACCCCCGTCGTGGCCCCCGGCTCTCGGGGTGGCGCCACAGTGCGCGACAGGAGTCGCTTTGGTCACGGCAGTCCTGTCGACGAGAAGAGACGTATTGTGGTTGCGTGGCCTCCTCGACCGCGGTTCCATGCGTCAGAGGTGCTGTCGGAGTTTGTTGTCTAGTCGGAGAATCCGGCCGGCAGCTGGCTCCAGCTCCCCCGCTCCTTTGCCGACGAGCTGCCGGCCTCCGGTCCACGCGGGCTCTGGCTGCAGGCAGACGGTTGCTGCAGCTGGGCTTCTTGGGTCGTGGTCAAGGTCTCCACCGCGGGCAACATAGCTCTGGCCCGCGGTTGGCAGACGGTCGCCCGCGCGCGCGGCCTGGGCAGGCGGTGCACCCTCCACTTCAAGTTCGACGGCGACGCGACCCTCTTCGTGAGGGTGTTCGGGGAAGACAGTCACCGCGCCGGATGCTGCCCCGAGGTGAACGATGGCGAGGAGGTGCTCGGCCTTGGCGATGGTCGGGACGAGGAGGAGGACGAGCCCGCCGGCCGCGCCTCGTCTGGCTATGGTGGCTCCTCCCTTGGTGACAGTTCCAGCAGCGGCGGCCTTGATCAGCCGCCGCGCCCGCTTCGAATGTGGTAGCGAGTCGTCTCGTCGCCGCGCACCGGTGAAGCGCGAGGAGGGGTCCGACTAGACCTGGGACGTCACCAAGGCCCTGCCCCCGGCTGCTAGAAGGGCGAGCGCCGCTTTTGTTATGTTCCCCTTTTCCTTCCTGCATCGAAATGAAATCAGCATGGGCCCGGAGGGGCATGTATCAAACCATAATTTATTATCTGTTATGCTACACTTGTTGTTTCAGTGCTGTGTGGCTATTTTGCGCAAAAATGACTTAGCCTGGTGCATTCGGGGCGCCCTCCTTCTTATGAGGCATTTATTTCCTCGTGTCCATCTTGACCTTGTGGTCTGTGATTGCCCAGGAACTACAAAAATTCGTTAGGGAGCTTGCCAGGAGATTCGACATTCACCCAAGCCTTGACCAGGCGCTCTGTATCGCGGTACCCATAGGGCACGGATTAGGAGAGATGCACCAGCTTTCGGGTTCAAACGAGGGTGGTTCGCGAGAAGGCAGAGAGAAGAAAAATGCTTGCGAGGGCAGAAGAAAAACGCTCGCGAGGGCGCCTGCCCAGCCCCCCTCGCGAGGTATGCGAGAGAGAGAACACGAGCGAACCAGGGCCAAAAAATGTGGTAAGAAGCGAGGGAATCGAATCAATAAGGAACACCAAAAGCAAACTTCGATTAAGGAAAAGCGAGCCAACTACGGAAAGCAAATGAAAAGCCGCGTCCGGCACCTAATCTAGTCTTCGAGTATTCTCACCAGCGCGGAGCTAAGTGCTGTCCACTAGGCGTGGGAGGGAGCCCCAGGGCCTGAGGCCGGCGCTCCTGAGACTCCGGGGCGTGTACAGCCCCAACTCATTATTACGTGAGAGTGTCACGGGCGGCGATTCTTCACAGGCATCGGGCCTTCTTCACAGGCTCTGGGCCTTTCTTCACAGGCTTTGGGCCCTGCTTCACAGGCTCTGGGCCCTGCTTCACAGGCTCTGGGCCTTGCTTCACAGATAGAACTTCCGGAGGTGCTGGATGGACCACAGCACAGACTGGAGCTTGTCGTGCCAGCCCCTGCCGCAGGCCTCGAGCTTCTTCTTGAAGGTCCTGGTTTTGAGGCCCCTTAGGACCTCTGCGTTGGCGCGTTCGGCTTGACCATTGCTCCTGGGGTGTGCCACCGAAGCATAGCAGATCTGCGTTCCAAGGTTAGCACAGTAGGTTTTGAAGAGGTTACTAGTGAACTACGAGCCGTTATCCATGATGATGTGGTTGGGGACCCCAGAGCAGCTCACGAGGCCCTTGATGAACTTGACAGCAGATCCAGCTGGGATGGTACGGACGGCTTGGGGATGATGCAGCCCGAGGGGCGCCCCCAACAGGGTAAACTAAAGGCATAAGCAAAATGGATACATGCCACAGGGACGGACCCACGCGGCCTGGGAATGATGCAGCCCGAGGGGCGCTCCCAGCTGAATGAACTTGGAAAATGTCACCTGGTCATGTTGACGAAGGAGGGTTGGTGCAGCTGAAGGCGTGCGGCGAAGGCGTCGTTCCTCACGAGCCACTAGGGCCCTGAGCCTCGGGAGGCTCTGGGGGCTCAGGTGGTTCCTTGAGGACCGTCTCCATCTCCGTCAGGACGGTGCGGTGCTTGGCCTCCTGAGCCGCCAGGACGCGCCGCAAGTTGCGCTGGTAGACGAACGACACGCTCGGCAGGCCGAACGGCATGCGAACGCAGCTGTGTGGTGGACCCTCGCAACGGCCCACGCGCGAAGGCCAGAAAAGCTCCTGAGATGCGGCTCTGTTGAGCCCTGGGATGTCGATGCAGACGCGCAGCCCGGCATCCTCGCCTGGATGGGGAGCTGCGCCTCGTGAGTGGTGGTCGCCGCGCATGGCCCTTGTGTCTTGTAGTTCCTGAGTGGTCTTGGTGATGAACTCCTGAGCGGTGGGCGCTCCTTGTCCTATGTTCTCCTGAGGGAAACGTGCCGCGAAACACGCCTCCAAATGGTGCCCGAGCGCCTCCCTTGTGAGGTTGGCAAGGTCTGAGGCCCTCCAGGAGAGAGCCCCCGAGCCCTGCCCGAGGAGGGCGTTGGGCGCGCCTTCCTATGCGATGGAGGGAGGCGCCCCTGGAGCGGGCGTTGATCCTGACGAGGTTCCAGCCGCGACGCTATCCTCCTGAGATTCTGCACAGCGCAGCTGCTTCTTCTTCTTGGGGAGAGCCTCAGGAAGGCCCTCGCCCTTGCTGTCGGGGTCGTCAATTGCGGTAGCTTGAAAGGCGCGCTCAAGGGAGCACACCGCATCTCTTTCTTCACATGGGACCGTGATGATTCCGCCGCTTCCCGGCATCTTGAGGACGTTGTAGCCGTGGTGGGTCACCGCCATGAACTTGGCCAGGGCTGGATACCCAAGGATGGTGTTGTATGGCAAATGGATGTGTGCGACGTCGAAGTCGATGAGCTCGGTGCGGTAGTTCTTGCGCTCTCCAAAGGTGACGGGGAGGCGGACCTGCCCTATCGGTGTGGTGGAACCGTCGGTCACTCCTGAGAAAGGCTTGGTAGGCTGAAGTTGCTCATATTGCACTTGGAGGTTGTCGAACGTGTCAACGGACAGGACGTTGAGCCCTGCGCCGCCGTCGATGAGGGTCTTGGTGACTCGCACATTGCTGATAACTGGTGAACAAAGCATCGGGAGGGCCCTAGCGGTGGCCGCGCACTTGAGCTGATCTGCCGAGTTGAAGGTGATGGCACATTGGGACCACCTGAGTGGGCGCGTGGCTTCGAGCTTGGGGAGGACTGCATTCACTTCACGAGCAAACTGTTTGAAGATACGCTGCGAGGCTGGGGCCTGAGCACCGCCCAAGATGCAGGCGATTGCACGCGGCTCCTGGAAACCCCCAGCCCCCTCGTCTTGATGGTGGTCGTCATTCCTTCTTAGTGGTGGCGGCAGCGGGGGAAGATCGGCATTGCCCTGAGGACGATCCTCACGAGCCTGGTCTCTCCAGGCGCCCTCGCGAGGGTGATCCTGCCACCGGTCCTCATGAGGCCTGTCGCGCCACTCCTGGCGCGGGCCACGGTCGTCCCAGCGTCCTCCTCCATGTCCTCCTCCTCGGCCGTAGCCCCGGTCGCTGCGCTCGGGGCGACGACCGAAGCGTCCTTCGCGGATGGCTCTGAGCTCTTGACAGTCGCTGGTGTTGTGGGTGTTCAGGTTGTGGAAGGCGCAGAACGGTCAGCTGCTCTTGGACGACTCGGGATGATCTCTACCTCGCTTGGTGTCTGGCTCTGCTGCGAGCATGGCTGCCTCCTTGCGCTTCACGTCCTTGGCCTTGGCCTTCTTCTCCTCCGGACCCGCAGCTGGCAGCTCGAGGAGGGAGAGGCGCCCCTCCTCAGCTCTCGCGCACTTGGTCGCCAGGTTGAACAGCTCCTGAGATGTGCACAGCTCCTCATGGATAGCCAGCTCCTCCTTCATCTTGACGTCGCGGACGCCGTCGGAGAACGCGGAGATGATGGCCTCGTCCGTCACCTTGGGGATCTTGAGGCGAGTGTTGTTGAAGCGCTGGATGTACTTCTGGAGGGTCTCTCCTGGTTGCTGCTTGATGCGGCGCAGGTCACCCGCGGCCGGCGGGCGGTCGCGAGTGCCCTGGAAGTTGGCGACGAAGCGATCGCGCATCTCATCCCAGTAGGAGATCGAGCCTTGAGGCAGGTTCAGGAGCCACGAACGGGTGCCGTCTTTGAGGGCCATAGGGAACCAGTTCGCCATGACCTTCTGGTCACCGTTGGCCGCCTCAATGCTCAGCTCGTAAAGCTGCAAGAACTCCGCGGGGTCGAGGGTGCCATCGTAGCGAGGAGGCAGATCTAGCTTGAACTTGCCCGGCCAGGCGACGCTACGCAGCTCGGGGGTGAAGGCGCGGCAGCCGGCCATGGTCGCCGGGGCCCGTCTTGGGGGTGGAGCATGGTCTTGGTGCCCACGCGCCGCTACGACAAGCAGCGCGGGGGCCTACCGTGGCAGACGATCCTGGCGCGAAGGTGCGAGGAGTGGCGGAGTGTTCTCCCGCGGTCGAGGGATTTCATGACAGCTTCCTTCTTCACGTGCGGGCGCCGGACGCGGCAGATCGCATCACGGAGCCGCACGTCTTGGCGCCAAGGCGCCATCTTGAGGCGGAGGTGGCGGTGGTGCTGCATGAGCAGCGTCACCTGAAGCTGGCGGAGGGCCTGGCGGAGAGAGGGACGGCACAGGTGAGCCCCCTGCGGCGCGGACAAGCTCGGCGATGCGGTCGAGCCAGTCCTCGTAGAGGTCGTCGACCGGGCGGTAGCGCAGGAGCTCGTGCGCCATGATTAGCACGGCCCGCGCGTCCATGGGAGCGCGACAAGCGCGGGACGACGAACCAGTGGGAGTCAGTGATGAAGTGGCGGTGCGGCCGTCCTGCCGCAACGAGGACGCTTGCTGCTCGTTCCCCGCCGGGCCGGTGGCGGCGTTGACGGCAGGCGACGGGGAACGACGGGGTGGCCCGCCGACGGGGGCCGTCTGAGCAACGCGGGTGGTGAGAGCAGCCCGGCGTTCAGCACGAGCACGGCGAGCGTCCGCCATGGAGACGACGGAGCAACTGGGCGCGAAACGATGGAAAGGAAGTCCGACGCACCCCTACCTGGCACGCCAAATGTCGGATATGGGGTTCCGGCAAAACCCTTAAGGTTCGAACTATGGGGTGCGCGCGGAGACTTCCTCCCTACCGATCTACGCCCTAGCTCACTAAGATCTCGCGGACGAACTCGACGAACTCGCAACACAAAGACACAAGGTTTATACTGGTTCGGGCCACCGTTGTGGTGTAATACCCTACTCCAGTGTGGTGGTGGTGGATTGTCTCTTGGGCTGATGATGAACAGTACAAGGGGAAGAACAGCCTCCTGAGGTTGAGGTGTTCTTGTGCTCTGCGAACTTGTGGGTGTGAGGATGGAGTGGTTCCAGTCCAAGATCAGTTGGGGCTGAGCTCCAGATAAGTTGCCTGTGTCTTGCCTTCTGTGGTGGTGGCTAGTTCTACTTATATAGGCCCTGGTCCTCTCCCCAAATATTGAGCGGGAAGGGAGCGAACAATGGTGGCCAATTTGAAAGGGGACAGCTAGTACAGCTTATCCCGACAAAAGCGGTCTCCGCCTGCGGAAAGCTCTCGTGATGACGCCGTCTTGGGCTCCACGATGACCTCCGTCCTGCCGGCCGGCTGGTCTTGGTCTCGTTGCACCGATATGGAAACCTTTGCCTGATGCCTTAGTACTCCGCACCTGCGCTTGCCTCTTTAGCACCAAAGAGGAAACAAGGACGCTGCGCGCGCTGGCGCCCGCCTGGTGCCCGCCTGGTGTCGATCGTCATGGCTTACATCACAAGAGCCTCGCGAGGTTCGCCCCACCTTGATAACTCCGCTCCTCGCGAGCCTGCCTGGTGAGGCCGCTCCTGAGGAGGTCTTGCGTTGTTTGCCTCGCGAGGCTTGGCCCCTCGCGAGGGTCTTGAATGCCTTGTTGATGAAGATGGGCCGTACTTGCCCGCTAGCATAGCCACGCCATGGGCCGCAGGCAGGCAAGTCTGGGGACCCCCGTTCCCAGAACATCGACAAATTCCTTATCATGAGGTTGTCTACAAAACTTGGAGAAATTGAACTCATGAGACATACCACCAAAATCAACACTAACAGTTTCTTTAGCGCAATCAATCTTAGTATTAACAGTGTTCAAGAAAGGTCTACCAAATATAATGGGAAAAAAATCATCTTGTGGAGAACTGAGGACTAGAAAATCAGTAGAGTATTTTATTTTTCCACACAAGACTTCAACATCTCTAACAATCCCAAGTGGTGTAATGGTATCTCTGTTTGCAAGCTTAATAGTAACATCAATGTCCTCTATTTCAACAGGTGCAATACCATTCATAATTTCTTGATATAAGGTAAATGGAATAGCACTCACACTGGCACCCAAATCACATAAGCCATGATAACACTGATCTCCTATTTTAACAAAGACAACAAGCATGCCTACTACAAGTCTGTTTTTATCTTTAGGATCTGGTTTAGCAATTCTAGCTGCTTCATCACAGAAGTAAATAACATGCCCATCTATATTATCGACCAAGAGATCTTTAACCATAGCAATATTAGGCTCGACTTTAATTTTTTCGAAGGGTCTAGTTGCTCTAATATTACTTTTGTTAACCATAGTTGAAACTTTAACATGTTCCTTAATCCTAACAGGAAAAGATAGTTTTTCAATATAAGCAGTAGGCACAACTGGATCAGCATGGTAAACAATTGTTTCTTCTTTAACACTAATGGGTTCTTATTTTAATTCAATAGGTGAGTGACATTTAAACCACTTCTCCTTAGGGAGATCAACATGAGTAGCAAAGGATTCACAAAAGGAGGCTACTATCTCAGAGTCAAGTCCATATTTAGTGCTAAACTTGTGAAAAACATCGGTAGCCATAAAAGATTTAACACAATCAAACTCAAGTATTATACTTGAATCATTACCTTTGTTGAGTTCCCAATCTTCAGAGTTGCATTTAATTCTTTCCAGAAGATCCCGTCTGAATTCAATAGTTTTCTTTATGAAAGAGCCAATCGAAGAAGAATCGAGCATGGTTTGATTATCATGAGAAAGCCGAGCATAAAAATTCTGTAAGATAATTTTTCTTGAGAGCTCATGATTGGGGCATGTGTACATCATCTACTTAAGCCTTCCCCAAGCTTTAGCGATGTTTTCTTCTTCACGAGGCCAAAAATTATATATATAATTCTGATCACGATGAACCAAATGCATAGGCTAAAATTTCTGACGGAATTCCAGTTTCAATCGGTTCCAGTCCCATGTTTTAGTATCATAACATAGCCTATACCATGTCAATGCCATTCCCTCCAAAGATAAAGGGAATACTTTCTTCTTCACTCCATCTCTAGATAAACCTGCAAGCTTAAAGAATCCACAAATTTCATCCACATAGACCAAGTGCATATCTGGATGTACCGTTCCATCTCCTGCATAAGGATTAGCTAGTTGTTTCTCTATCATAGCCGGAGGAATTTCATATGAAATATTTTCAGTAGGTGCAGTAGGTTGCGGAGCAACTATTTGTGTTTCCGGTCGAGGTGAAAATACCCCAAAGAAACCCCTCAAAGGATTACTTTCCATAGTGACAAGTGCCAGTAAATTTCAGCATGTAATATAAATGTTTCCTTACCAAATTCCACTCACCAAAGGCGCTTCACTCCCCGACAATGGCGCCAGAAAAGAGTCTTGATGACCCACAAGTATAGGGGATCAATTGTAGTCCTTTCGATAAATAAGAGTGTCGAACCCAACGACAAGCAGAAGGAAATGACAAGCTGTTTTCGGCAAGGTATTTCCTGCAAGCACTGAAATTATCAGTAACGAGTAGTTTGATAGCAAGATAATTTGTAACAAGTGACAAGTAGCAATAGTAACAAATAGTGCAGCAAGGTGGACCAATCCTTTTTGTAGCAAAGGACAAGCCAAAACGATCTCTTATAGTAAGCAAAGCGTTCTTGAGGACACATGGGAATTTCATCTAGTCACTTTCATCATGTTGGTTTGATTTGCGTTCGCTACTTTGATAATTTGATATGTGGGTGGACTGGTGCTTGGGTGCTATTCTTACTTGAACAAGGCTCCCACTTATGATTACCCCCTCTCGCAAGCATCCGCAACTACTAAAGAAGAATTAAGATAACTCTAACCATAGCATTAAACATATGGATCCAAATCAGCCCCTTACGGAATAGTGCATAAACTAGGGTTTAAGCTTCTATCACTCTAGCAACCCATCGTCTAATTACTACTCCACAATGCATTCCCTTAGGCCCAAAGATGGTGATGTGTCATGTAGTCAACATCCACATGACACCACTAAGAGAATCAAGAACATACATATCATCAAAATATCGAACGAATACCAAATTCACATGATTACTAATGACAAGACTTCTCCCATGTCCTCAAGAACAAAAGTATCTACTCACAAATCATAATCATGTTCAAGATCAGAGGGTTATTAAATAGCATAATGGATCTGAACATATAATCTTCCACCAAATAAACCAACTAGCATCAACTACAAGATGTAATCAACACTACTAGCAACCCACATGTACCAATTTGAGGTTTTGAGACAAAGATTGAATACAAGAGATGAACTAGGGTTTGAGATGAGATGCTGCTGGTGAAGATGTTGATGAAGATTGGTCTTTCCATGATGAGAGGATTGTTGGTGATGTCGATGGCAAAGATTTCCCCCTCTCGGAGGGAAGTATCACAGGCAGAATCTCTCTGCCGAAGAGCAAAAGCGCTCCTACCCAAGTTTTGCCTCGAGACAGTGGCGCACCATCCCGAAAGTCTTCTTTGTATTTTTTTTCTAGGGAAAATGGCCTTATATACCAGAAAATGGGGGCCAGAGGCTGGCCAGGGGCCCCACGAGCCACCAGGGCACGCCTAGGGTGTGGTATGCACTGGTGCCTCATGGGCTCCTGGTTGGCCCCCTCTAGTATTTCTTTCTTCAGTATTTTTTATTTATTCCAAAATAAATCTCCATGAAATTTTAGCTCATTTGGAGATGTGCAGAATAGGTATCTCTGACATAGCTTTTTCAGGTCCAGAATTCCAGCTGCCGGCAATCTCCCTCCTTGTGTAAATCTTGCATATTAAGAGAGAAAAGGCATTAAATTTGCTCCACAAAGTGTTTTAATGATTAAAAACCCTATAAATAATAGTAGCAAAACATGATGCAAAATGGACGTATCAGATGCCCTCTTAATGGAAATGACATGCTTTGTTTCATTTTTTGTTTCTTCCCTGTTGGTAAACCTTATGTAAAAAGGATAATTTTTTGTTTTTTAGGGTTATATACCTATACTCCTTTTTCTTGATGGTGCGCGGGCTCTGTGGGGCCATTGCTTTTCCTGACTTTTGGAGTTCCTTTCTTCGGCCGCCTTCAGTTTTCCCTTGTGTCAGTCGGGTTGGCTGGATGTGTGCTTGCACGGGATGCTTTCAAACAAGTGTTTGCTAGTTTGTTTGAGCGGTTGGCCCTGCCAGTATAGACTTTTCATTCAGTGTAGTGAAGTATTAGCGTTTGCTCTGTCATTCTCAGTCTAAGTTGTGCTATACTGGTGCAACCTCTAATGCTTGTTAATGGTGCATTCGATCTTCCCAAGCACCTTTCTCGAGCACACTAGATCCTCAGGTGAGGCACTTGAAAGTCCCATGACTTGTGAACCGAGATCCCACCGTTTGGGTGGGGCCATTAGTTCCTTAATGATCCTTTTATTTACGGTACCGAGAACCCTTTCCCCCAAGCGTCTGGACCATACTGGATCCTTGGACGAGGGGCGCAAGCTTCCAGTCGCTTTAGAAAGCACTGAGGTCTGACTGTGGATAATGATGTCGCCATCGACTAGCTGTAAGACTTTTTTGGATATTTTTCCTTGGGGACTTTGTGCCGGGTTGGTAAGCCTACGACTACATGGCCGAGTTCTGCAGAAAACTTGGGCTGCCAGTCTATATAGAGGCACGAAAGTAAACTTGTGAGTAGCATAATTTTTCTTGGAAATAAAATAACTTGGCTCCTAAGATAAGGAAAATACGAGTAGGTGAGTTGAGTTAAGCCCCCGGGATGTCACACTGGTAGTCAGTCTAACCATGTGTTGTACGCCAGTGGATTTGGTTACCTCCAGTTTTGATCCCATTTCCCGTGTGGCTGGGCGGGTACTACTATTGAAATCGTGGTTCAACTCCTTTGGAGCCATCCTCCTTTGTGATGGTCGGGGGTGTAGACCATTTAACATCCTTGGTGGCCTTTGTGTATATGTAGGAAGGCTTTGGTGGTTCATCCTCTAGTTGGGGACATGCAAGTTGGTGGTCATTTCATAGTTTAGTCGATCCCACTCGGTCGCGTGTTTGAGTGAACCCTTCACCCTGATAGCGCTGCCTAGCCCTAGTAACTTTAGCATCATGTAAGTGTAGTTGGGTATTGCCATAAACTGCATGAGATCCGATCGTCCTGTCCTGGCGTTGTAGACCATATCAAAGTTGACAACCTCGCAGGTGCACAACTCTCTCCTGAAGTTTTCTCCCTCCTCAAGAATGAGGATGAGGGTGATCTATCCCAATGGTATATGTGACATCCAAGGGATGAGCCCATGGACTACCCTGGAGTCTTAATCTATCTCCGTATGAGAAATTTGGATTTTTTCCTATGCTCTCATGGATATCATGCTGATGGAGCTTCCCCCATCAATTAGAACTATGTGACTCATGTGCTTCCTATGATTGGTGATATGACTAGTGGGAGTCGCCCTTGGTGTCGATATTCCGGTGGGTACTCCTTGCTTTCTCTCAACTAGGATGGTGTTGGGCTCCCAAGTGCAAGGGTTTGTAGCAAGCAATAATTTTCCCTCAAAGTGGATGACCTTAAGGTTTATCGAACTAGTAGGAGTTTGCTAAGCAGCCAATGATCAGTACCTGCACAAAAAAATACAAAACTGCCTTGACCCCCAACAAAACTAGAAAGGTTGTTAGTCTTACTAGCCTTGCTAGTTACAAGGATTAAACGCAAGTGTGTATGGAAGACTGATTGCAATGAAAAGAAATAAAAGTAAAGAATTTTAAAGAGCGTTGATTGATGTTGGAAGAAAATAAGAAGAATGGACTGGGATCCATAGGTTCACTAGTGGTTTCTCTCCAAAAGATAGCATGGTGTGGTGAACAAATTATAGTTGCATATCGATTAAATAGCAGTTTTTATGATTATGATTATACATGGCGTAATGACATATGAGCATGACGTCCAAACATCTATAGACCGTTCTCCAACTACATCTATAGCTAATACTCCACCTAAGGCCACTATCCAGCATGCATCTTAAAGTATTAAGTAATAAAACAGAGTATTGCATTAAGTATGACGACATTAAGTAACTGATATATTGTCTTCACCCTGTGTTCAAAGGACAACTACCCCCTGGTCACATGGTAGGGCTGCATGGTGGCTGTGGGCCCCCCTCAGGTGGGGTCCAGGCCCTCTGGAAGCTTCTTGACTCAAAACGTTTTCTAGAATTTTTTCATGATTTTTGGAGCTCTGTAAAATTGATTTTCCTGAAAGTCCAAAAACATGCAGAAAACAGCAACTGGCACTGGGCACTGAGTTAATAGGTTGGTCCAGAAAAATTATAAAAATTGGTGCCAAAATGATATAAACATAACATGAAACCATAAAAAATTAAAGATACATCTGGAACATATCAGCATCCCCAAGCTTAATCCCTGCTCATCCTCGAGTAGGTAGATGATAACAAAATCAGTCTGATGTAATCAAGGTATGACTTTAAAGAATAGCGATGCAATGCAATAGTCTATAGTTGATAAAAGACAAGTAAAATAAAAAGTGCTAGTAAAAACCACTCTCGCTTTTCATGGATCAATGCTTTCATATCAAATTCACCAACGCCTTTAGGTTTAGAGAGAATGTCAGGTGTATCATGAAAGCATAGAACGCTAAGTCCTCATTGTATCAGAAACAACTTTATCATAAGCCGGCCAAAGTGTCAACCAAGTGCATCACCTACGCAACCTCCTGTTTCAATCAATCAACACTTAGGCAATACTTGAGCGTGAGCCTTGATCTTTGCACTTAAATGGAAAAGAGAATAATGATGGAGGTTTATAGGAAGTCAAAAAGTGAAAGAAAGTCTTGCATCAATGTGGCTGATCCTTAGGCAATAGAGAGGACTTATAATCGATGTTAATGCAAGTAGTAGGGATTGCCATGCAACGGATGCACTAGAGCAATGAATGTATGAAAGCTCTACAAATGAACTAGTGGGGTGTGCATCCAACTTCGCTTGCTTAAGAACACCTAGAGCATTTGAGGAAGCTCATCATTTCGAATTCACAAGCTAAGTTCTATAATGTGGAAATCCCCAACTAATGTGTAAACATGAAGCATATGAAACCTCTCTATAGGAAATGCGATGGTGCTACTTTGAAGCACCAATTTATGCAAAAGGGAAAGTAATGTTGCCCGCTCTCTCTTTTCTCTCTTTTTTTGGCCTCCATGGCTCTTTTTTTAATTCCTCACAGGTAGGGGTAACATTCTATAATGACGATCAATACAATAACTATACTCATAACTCAATGATAAACATGATATAGAAGCTCAAATGCATGCGACAATGAACATCTCTAGTCATGTAATGTAAAGGATGATGGAAGTTGCATGGCAATATATCTCGCAATGGCTATGGAAATGCCATGATAGGTAGGTATGGTGGATGTTTTGAGGAAGATAGGTGGTTTATGTGTAGGAGAACAAGAGGAACCCCTCCCACTGGTTTTGGATGTATTGGCGAAAGATGCACGAAGTGTCGAGATGAAAGTGGGCAATGTGCGATACAGAAGCGTCTAGCAAATATGGATAGGTGGAAGTCCATGTAAAATTGTAAACTCGCATTAGTCATGAAGAACTCAAGTACTTATTATAAGCATATCATAATCTACTTTAGAAAAATCATGTAACCAATGCAACTCCTAGGGGGTGTGTTTGGCGTAGCCAAAGCCCATTGCGCATCCCCTACCCATTCTACGTGTGTGGTTTACTTACAATGTTCTTCAACCTGGATCTCACTACAGAACCAGCAGCCTCACTTTTATGTAGATTAATGAAAGATAAGGCATTGATTCATATGACATTTACAACATTTCCTCATTAATTCACTCAAGCTCTTTTACCGACACATTCATCTATTACTTCCCATTTATCTCAAAACTATTGCAAAAGAATCCTATCTTCACATCAGTGACTCTAGATTAATTCATGCAATTTTAATTACACCACCAAAGCATACATATAATTTTAATGACCAACATATTAACCAATGCCAACTACTAATTACTATTCAACTCTCCAAATAGATATAAGTGAAGGGAGTTCTAATCATTTCTAATAGGACTACTACCATGCTCTAAAAGGTATAAGCGAAGCAAAAGAGCAATTCTATAAATGCAAGGACATGGATAACTCGCTAAGCATATTTATTATGGTGTGATGATTGATTATGACTAGCAAACAAAATTAAAAGACACTCCAAGAATTGCACATATCATGTGAACAAATAAAAACATAGGTCCACTCGAGACTAACCAATAATTGTTGTTAAAGAAAGGTGGGATGCCTCGGGCATCCCCAAGCTTAGATGCTTGAGACTTCTTAAAATATTACCTTAGGGTGCCTTGGGCATCCCCATGATTAAGCTCTTGTATCTCCTTTATTATCCTCATATCACTGTCTCCCATGTGTCTTAAAAACTTCATTCACACAAAATTCGCAAAACTTTGTGAGATGGGTTAGTACAAATAAAATTCAAAACTTAACATCCCTTACCGTTGCAAATTGTCAAAATTATAATACAAAATTAGCTACTTTATTTATACACATTTTTAATATTCCTACCCCCCAATAGAAACATTAAAAGAGCAAACATAAGCAAACAATGAAACTATAACAGCAATATGTCAAAACAACATAGTCTGTAAAGACATAATTTAATTAAATACTTATGCAACTTCAAAAATTCTGACAATTTAGCACGTAACATAGAACTTACAAATAATTACTATGTCAAAATTTCAAGATTTTAGAAAGTTCTGACTATCCGTGAATAATCAGGGCAAAACAGAAAACTTTGTTTTTCAGTACCGCAACTCATAAACTTGCAAACTGAGCATGGTAAAATATATACATGGCACTTTATTGAAAGAAAAGATACCAAACATGATCACTACAGTAGAACAACCATGTAGACACACAAAATATAAAAATAAAAATATTATTAGGTTGCCTCCCAACAAGCTCTTTTCTGTAATGCCTTTTAGCTAGGCATAAAGGTTTTTGATAGTTTTTACGTTTTCATATCATCAATAGTTTCAAGAGAGCAAGTGGTTATATTTGAAGATCCTTTAAAGGCTCTTTTTATCATAATGCTCCAAGGTATGAATTTAAGCACTCTAGTGTTGTACACCAGAACCTCCCTTTTTATCTCCCTAATAGCAGGGGTGCTCACTAATCATTTTCAAATCCCCTTTTCCTTTTGTTGGTAGTGTATTAGAGTTCGATTGAGGAATCTTAGGTACATTGGCAAATTATAAGTTTTCATCCCTAGAAGACACTCTGTTAGTTCTTAATCAAGTAAAAGTTGTCCCTAGAGTATCTATTACTTCTTCTAACTTATCTATTATTGAGGGATGTTGTTCTACTTTCATAGGAAGCACTTCTTTTTCTATCTCTCTCATTTTTTAGGATCCTCACCTACCGATGATCCAATTTTAATAACATTATTATGTAACTTCTTATCAATTACTTCTAGTTTTTGAGTACTTGGGTTATTATTTTCTATTATATCTAATCTTCTCACAAGGTGTTCAAGAGTAACTTCAGATTCATCAGTGTTTATAGGCAGAGATCCTACTATACTTTCTATAACGTTAAAAGCGTCAAGAGTATTGCTACTCAAAAAGCTACCTCCCATTATAGTGTCTAGTAAGTATCTATTCCATAGAGTTACACCAATGTATAAGTTCCTGATAAGCACCACAGAAGATTGTTTATGGATAGAATTATTGTTAGAGTCCCGAATCCTTTACCAAGCATCTTTTAAACCTTCTCCACCTCTTTTCTTAAAGTGGAGCACTTCTAACTCAGGAGAAGTGGTAGAAAGTGAGGAACTAGCCATGATAATGAACAAAAAACAAAAGTAACTACTTGCTGGAATTTAAATATTTTTGTGTTTTCTAAGTTTTCTAAAAGCAGAAAAGCAAAATAACAAGCAACAAAAAGTAACTAAGTGATACATCTCCAACGTATCTATAATTTTTGATTGTTCCATGCTTTTATAGTATCAATCTTGGATATTTTTATATACATTTACAACAATTACATATCATTTTTTGGGACTAACCTATTAACTTCATGCCTAGTGCCAGTTGATGTTTTTTTTTCCTGTTTTTGGTTTTCCAGAATATCAGTACCAAACGAAGTCCAAATGCCACAAAACTTTTTGGAGATTTTTTTTCTGGACATAAGAAAGACTGGAAGCTTCGGGAGGAGATGAGAAGATGAAGAAGTGGCCCATGAGGCTCCACGGCGCGCCCCGGGGGGGGGGGGGGGGGGGGGGGGGGGGGGGGGGGGGGAGGGCGCTCCCTGGTGGCTTGTGGGGCCCACACAACTCCGTTTGACCTAATTCCTCCACTATAAATTCTCTAAAACCGGGAAAGCAACATAGGAGTCCATGAAATACTTTTTCCACCGCCGCAAGTTTCTGTTCTCAAGAGATCCCATCTAGAGGCCTTTTTCGGTACTCCGCTGAAGGGGGTATCAATCACGGAGGGGCTCTACATCAACCTTGCTGCCATTCCGATGATGCGTGAGTTGTTTACCACAGACCTTTGGGTACATAGTTAGTAGCTAGATGGCTTCTTCTCTCTTTTTGGTCTTCAATACAATGTTATCCTCGATGTTCTTGGAGTTCTATCCGAAGTAATCGCTTTTGTGGTGTGTTTGTTGGGATCCGACGAATTGTGAGTTTATGATCAGATTATCCATGAATATTAGTTGAGTCTTCTCTGAACTCTTTTATGCGTGATTATTATAGCTTCGTATTTCTGTCTGATCTATTGATTTGGTTTGGCCAATTAGATTGACTTATCTTGCAATGGGAGAGGTGCTTTGTACTGGGTTCGATCTTGCGGTGCTCAATCCCAGTGACAGAAAGGGACATGACACATATGTATCGTTGCTATTAAGGGTAAAAAGATGGGGTTTATTCATGCATGACTTTACTTTGTCTACATCATGTCATCTTGCTTAAGGCGTTACTCCATTCTTTATCGACTTAATACACTAGACGCATGCTGGATAGCGGCCGATGTGTGGAGTAATAGTAGTAGATGCAGGTAGGAGTCGGTCTACTTGTCTCAGACGTGATGCCTATATACATGATCATTGCCTTCGATATTGTCATGATTATTTGCTTTTCTATCAATTGCCTAATAGTAATTTGTTCACCCAACGTATGCTATTTTCATGAGAGAAGCCTCTAGTGAAAACTACGGCCCCCGGGTCTACTTCTATCATATATTAAAAATCCTAAAAATACCTTGCTGCACTTTTACTTTATTTATTTTATTTTATATTTTAGTTCTATCTATCTATCTATCACCATACAATTTAATCTTGCAGTTAACCACCGAGGGATTGACAAACCCTTGTTTGCGTTGGGTGCAAGGATTTATTGTTTTGTGTGCAGGTACTATTAACGAGGTGTTGCGTGATTCTCCTACTGGATTGATAACCTTGGTTTCATAACTGAGGGAAATATTTATCTCTACTATACTGCATCTCCCTTCCTCTTTAGGGAATTACCAACGTAGCTCACAAGTAGCAGGAAGAATTTCTGGCGCCGTTGCCGAGGAGACATCATCAACTTCTATCAAGTACCTACGCATAAAAATTTCATCTCCTTGCATATATTTTATTTGCCTTTGCCTCTCGTTTTCATCTCCCCCACTTCTAAAATGTGTATACAAAAATACAAAAATATTTTCCGTTTGCCTTTTTCTTGTCTGCTTTTTTGCTTGCTTGTTACCTTGTTTGCTTAACCATGATGCCAGTAGAAAATTATGATGATACCTCTTATTATAAAATTTTGTCCAATATCGAGAAAAATACTAAAGATTACATGACTACGCAGTTTGAGCACAACATTTTTTTACCGAGGAACTCAAAGAACACTCTACTTTATTGGATGCTATTGCAAAACAACTCGATGGTGTTAGTAAAGAAGTTGCTAGTCTTCAATCTCAATTTGCTCTTACTGAAAATTTGCGAGGAAAAATTTCTGATGTGCAAGCTACGTTAGTAAATCAAATGGCAGCTAAGCCGGAATCATTAAAACATAGTAATGATGAGGATATTAAAATGATTGGTGTTTCATCTATTGATTCTTTGTTTAACAATATAAAACTTGATGAAAAGAGTACTGAAGAAGAGTAAACTTTAGCTAGAAGGCATTCCCATAATTTGGATGGTGAAAATCTTGATGAAAAAATTGATAAAAGTGGGTTTGGAGAGGTAAAAACTTTAACTAGTGATGTGCCCACTCTCTTGGATTACAAAGATTTTAATTATGACAATTGTTCCTTGATTCAATGTATTTCTTTGCTACAATCCATGCTAAATTCACCTAACGCTTATGAGGAAAATAAGGTTTTTACTAAACACGGGGGGGGGGGGGGGGGGGGGGGGGGGGGGGGGGGGGGGGGGGGGGGGGGGGGGGGGGGGGGGGGGGGGGGGGGGGGGGGGGGGGGGGGGGGGGGGGGGGGGGGGGGGGGGGGGGGGGGGGGGGGGGGGGGGGGGGGGGGGGGGGGGGGGGGGGGGGGGGGGGGGGGGGGGGGGGGGGGGGGGGGGGGGGGGGGGGGGGGGGGGGGGGGGGGGGGGGGGGGGGGGGGGGGGGGGGGGGGGGGGGGGGGGGGGGGGGGGGGGGGGGGGGGGGGGGGGGGGGGGGGGGGGGGGGGGGGGGGGGGGGGGGGGGGGGGGGGGGGGGGGGGGGGGGGGGGGGGGGGGGGGGGGGGGGGGGGGGGGGGGGGGGGGGGGGGGGGGGGGGGGGGGGGGGGGGGGGGGGGGGGGGGGGGGGGGGGGGGGGGGGGGGGGGGGGGGGGGGGGGGGGGGGGGGGGGGGGGGGGGGGGGGGGGGGGGGGGGGGGGGGGGGGGGGGGGGGGGGGGGGGGGGGGGGGGGGGGGGGGGGGGGGGGGGGGGGGGGGGGGGGGGGGGGGGGGGGGGGGGGGGGGGGGGGGGGGGGGGGGGGGGGGGGGGGGGGGGGGGGGGGGGGGGGGGGGGGGGGGGGGGGGGGGGGGGGGGGGGGGGGGGGGGGGGGGGGGGGGGGGGGGGGGGGGGGGGGGGGGGGGGGGGGGGGGGGGGGGGGGGGGGGGGGGGGGGGGGGGGGGGGGGGGGGGGGGGGGGGGGGGGGGGGGGGGGGGGGGGGGGG
Source organism: Thinopyrum obtusiflorum (assembly GCA_036873465.1). Classification (NCBI taxonomy): domain Eukaryota; kingdom Viridiplantae; phylum Streptophyta; class Magnoliopsida; order Poales; family Poaceae; genus Thinopyrum; species Thinopyrum obtusiflorum. Next base: position 92,284 of record JAAAWM010011708.1, read on the forward strand.
GGGGGGGGGGGGGGGGGGGGGGGGGGGGGGGGGGGGGGGGGGGGGGGGGGGGGGGGGGGGGGGGGGGGGGGGGGGGGGGGGGGGGGGGGGGGGGGGGGGGGGGGGGGGGGGGGGGGGGGGGGGGGGGGGGGGGGGGGGGGGGGGGGGGGGGGGGGGGGGGGGGGGGGGGGGGGGGGGGGGGGGGGGGGGGGGGGGGGGGGGGGGGGGGGGGGGGGGGGGGGGGGGGGGGGGGGGGGGGGGGGGGGGGGGGGGGGGGGGGGGGGGGGGGGGGGGGGGGGGGGGGGGGGGGGGGGGGGGGGGGGGGGGGGGGGGGGGGGGGGGGGGGGGGGGGGGGGGGGGGGGGGGGGGGGGGGGGGGGGGGGGGGGGGGGGGGGGGGGGGGGGGGGGGGGGGGGGGGGGGGGGGGGGGGGGGGGGGGGGGGGGGGGGGGGGGGGGGGGGGGGGGGGGGGGGGGGGGGGGGGGGGGGGGGGGGGGGGGGGGGGGGGGGGGGGGGGGGGGGGGGGGGGGGGGGGGGGGGGGGGGGGGGGGGGGGGGGGGGGGGGGGGGGGGGGGGGGGGGGGGGGGGGGGGGGGGGGGGGGGGGGGGGGGGGGGGGGGGGGGGGGGGGGGGGGGGGGGGGGGGGGGGGGGGGGGGGGGGGGGGGGGGGGGGGGGGGGGGGGGGGGGGGGGGGGGGGGGGGGGGGGGGGGGGGGGGGGGGGGGGGGGGGGGGGGGGGGGGGGGGGGGGGGGGGGGGGGGGGGGGGGGGGGGGGGGGGGGGGGGGGGGGGGGGGGGGGGGGGGGGGGGGGGGGGGGGGGGGGGGGGGGGGGGGGGGGGGGGGGGGGGGGGGGGGGGGGGGGGGGGGGGGGGGGGGGGGGGGGGGGGGGGGGGGGGGGGGGGGGGGGGGGGGGGGGGGGGGGGGGGGGGGGGGGGGGGGGGGGGGGGGGGGGGGGGGGGGGGGGGGGGGGGGGGGGGGGGGGGGGGGGGGGGGGGGGGGGGGGGGGGGGGGGGGGGGGGGGGGGGGGGGGGGGGGGGGGGGGGGGGGGGGGGGGGGGGGGGGGGGGGGGGGGGGGGGGGGGGGGGGGGGGGGGGGGGGGGGGGGGGGGGGGGGGGGGGGGGGGGGGGGGGGGGGGGGGGGGGGGGGGGGGGGGGGGGGGGGGGGGGGGGGGGGGGGGGGGGGGGGGGGGGGGGGGGGGGGGGGGGGGGGGGGGGGGGGGGGGGGGGGGGGGGGGGGGGGGGGGGGGGGGGGGGGGGGGGGGGGGGGGGGGGGGGGGGGGGGGGGGGGGGGGGGGGGGGGGGGGGGGGGGGGGGGGGGGGGGGGGGGGGGGGGGGGGGGGGGGGGGGGGGGGGGGGGGGGGGGGGGGGGGGGGGGGGGGGGGGGGGGGGGGGGGGGGGGGGGGGGGGGGGGGGGGGGGGGGGGGGGGGGGGGGGGGGGGGGGGGGGGGGGGGGGGGGGGGGGGGGGGGGGGGGGGGGGGGGGGGGGGGGGGGGGGGGGGGGGGGGGGGGGGGGGGGGGGGGGGGGGGGGGGGGGGGGGGGGGGGGGGGGGGGGGGGGGGGGGGGGGGGGGGGGGGGGGGGGGGGGGGGGGGGGGGGGGGGGGGGGGGGGGGGGGGGGGGGGGGGGGGGGGGGGGGGGGGGGGGGGGGGGGGGGGGGGGGGGGGGGGGGGGGGGGGGGGGGGGGGGGGGGGGGGGGGGGGGGGGGGGGGGGGGGGGGGGGGGGGGGGGGGGGGGGGGGGGGGGGGGGGGGGGGGGGGGGGGGGGGGGGGGGGGGGGGGGGGGGGGGGGGGGGGGGGGGGGGGGGGGGGGGGGGGGGGGGGGGGGGGGGGGGGGGGGGGGGGGGGGGGGGGGGGGGGGGGGGGGGGGGGGGGGGGGGGGGGGGGGGGGGGGGGGGGGGGGGGGGGGGGGGGGGGGGGGGGGGGGGGGGGGGGGGGGGGGGGGGGGGGGGGGGGGGGGGGGGGGGGGGGGGGGGGGGGGGGGGGGGGGGGGGGGGGGGGGGGGGGGGGGGGGGGGGGGGGGGGGGGGGGGGGGGGGGGGGGGGGGGGGGGGGGGGGGGGGGGGGGGGGGGGGGGGGGGGGGGGGGGGGGGGGGGGGGGGGGGGGGGGGGGGGGGGGGGGGGGGGGGGGGGGGGGGGGGGGGGGGGGGGGGGGGGGGGGGGGGGGGGGGGGGGGGGGGGGGGGGGGGGGGGGGGGGGGGGGGGGGGGGGGGGGGGGGGGGGGGGGGGGGGGGGGGGGGGGGGGGGGGGGGGGGGGGGGGGGGGGGGGGGGGGGGGGGGGGGGGGGGGGGGGGGGGGGGGGGGGGGGGGGGGGGGGGGGGGGGGGGGGGGGGGGGGGGGGGGGGGGGGGGGGGGGGGGGGGGGGGGGGGGGGGGGGGGGGGGGGGGGGGGGGGGGGGGGGGGGGGGGGGGGGGGGGGGGGGGGGGGTATCTTTCATTAATCTACATAAAAGTGAGGCTGCTGGTTCTGTAGTGAGATCCGGGTTGAAGAACATTGTAAGTAAACCGCTCACGTAGAATGGGTTAGGGATGCGCAATGGGCTTTGGCTACACCAAACACACCCCCTAGGAGTTGCATTGGTTACATGATTTTTCTAAAGTAGATTATGATATGCTTATAATAAATACTTGAGTTCTTCATGACTAATGCGAGTTTGCGATTTTACATGCACTTCGACCTATCCATATTTGCTAGCCCCTTCTGTATCGCACATTGCCCACTCTCGTCTCGACACTTGGTGCATATTTTGCCAATACATCCACAACCAGTCGGAGGGGTTCCTCTTGTTCTCCTACACATAAACCACCTATCTTCCTCAAAACATCCACCATACCTACCTATCATGGCATTTCCTTAGCCATTGTGAGATATATTGCCATGCAACTTCCATCATCCTTTACAATACATGACTAGATATGTTCATTGTCGCATGCATTGGAGCTTCTATATCATGTTTATCATTGAGTAATGAGTATAGTTATTGTATTGATCATCATTATAGAATGTTACCCCTACCTATGAGGAATAAAAAAAGAGCCATGGAGGCCAAAAAAAGATAGAAAAGAGAGAGGGGGCAACATTACTTTCCCTTTTGCATAAATTGCTGCTTCAAAGTAGCACCATTGCATTTCCTATAGAGAGGTTTCATATGCTTCATGTTTACACATTAGTTGGGGATTTTCACATTATAGAACTTAGCTTGTGAATTCGAAATGATGAGCTTCCTCAAATGCTCTAGGTGTTCTTAAGCAAGCAAAGTTGGATGCACACCCCACTAGTTCATTTGGAGAGCTTTCATACATTCATTGCTCTAGTACATCCGTTGCATGGCAATCCCTACTACTTGCATTAACATCGATTATAAGTGCTCTCTATTGCCTAAGGATCAGCCACGTTGATGCAAGACTTTCTTTCACTTTTTGACTTCCTATAAACCTCCATCATTATTCTCTTTTCCATTTAAGTGCAAAGATCAAGGCTTGCGCTCAAGTATTGCATAAGTGTTGATTGATTGAAACAGGAGGTTGTGTAGGTGATGCACTTGGTTGACACTTTGGCCGGTTTATGATAAAGTTGTTTCTGATACAATGAGGACTTAGTGTTCTATGCTTTCTAAACCTAAAGGCATTCGTGAATTTGATATGAAAGCATTGATCCATGAAAAGCATTGATCCATGAAAAGTGAGAGTGGTTTTTACTAGCACTTTTTATTTTACTTGTCTTTTGTCAACTATAGACTATTGCATTGCATCGCTATTCTTTAAAGTCATACCTTGATTGGGGGGGGGGGGGGGGGGGGGGGGGGGGGGGGGGGGGGGGGGGGGGGGGGGGGGGGGGGGTGCTGATATGTTCCAGATGTATCTTTAATTTTTTATGGTTTCATGTTATGTTTTTATCATTTTGGCACCAATTTTTATAATTTTTCTGGACCAACCTATTAACTCAGTGCCCAGTGTCGGTTGCTGTTTTCTGCATGTTTTTGGACTTTCAGGAAAATCAATTTTATGGAGCTCCAAAAATCATGAATAAATTCTAGAAAACATTTTGAGTCGGGAAGCTTCTAGAGGGCCTGGACCCCACCTGAGGGGGCCCACAGCCACCATGCGGCCCTACCAGGCGACCAGGGGGTAGTTGTCCTTTGAACGCAGGGTGAAGACAATATATTAGTTACTTAATGTCGTCATACTTAATGCAATACTGTGTTTTATTACTTAATACTTTAAGATGCATGCTGGATAGTGGCCTTAGGTGGAGTATTAGTTATAGATGCAGTTGGATAAAGGTCTATAGATGTTTGGACGTCATGCTCATATGTAGTTATGCCATGTACAATCATAATCATAAAAACTGCTATTTAATCGATATGCAACTGTAATTTGTTCACCACACCATGCTATCTTTTGGAGAGAAACCACTAGTGAACCTATGGATCCTGGTCCATTCTTCTTATTTTCTTCCAACATCAATCAACGCTCTTTAAAATTCTTTACTTTTATTTCTTTTCCTTGCAATCAATCTTCCATACACACTTGCATTTAATCCTTGTAACTAGGAAGGCTAGTAAGACTGACAACCTTTCTAGATTTGTTGGGGGTCAAGGTAGTTTTGTATTTTTTTGTGTAGGTACTGATCATTGGCTGCTTAGCAAACTCCTACTAGTTCGATAAATCTTAAGGTCATCCACTTTGAGGGAAAATTGTTGCTTGCTACAAACCCTTGCACTTGGGGGCCCAACACCATCCTAGTTGAGAGAAAGCAAGGACTACCCACCGAAATATCGACACCCAGGTCGACTCCCACTAGTCATATCACCAATCACAGGAAACACATGAGTCCATATAGTTCTAATTGATGGGGGAAGCTCCATCAACTTGATATCCATGAGAGCACAGGAACAAATCCAAATTTCTCATACGGAGTTAGATCAAGACTCCAGGGTAGTCCACGGGCTCATCCCTTGGATGTCACATATACCATTGGGATAGATCACCCTCATCCTCATTCTTGAGGAGGGAGAAAACTTTAGGAGAGAGTTGTGCACCTGCGAGGTTGTCAACTTTGATATGTTCTACAACACCAGGACAGGACGACCGGATCTCATGCAGTTTATGGCAATACCCAACTACACTTACATGATGCTGAAGTTACTAGGGCTAGGCAGCGCTATCAGGGTGAAGGGTTCACTCAGACACGTGATCGAGTGGGATCGACTAAACTATGAAATGACCGCCAACTTGCATGTCCCCAACTAGAGGATGAACCACCAAAGCCTTCCTACATATACACCAAGGCCACCAAGGATGTTAAACGGTCTACACCCCCGACCATCACAAAGGAGGATGGCTCCAAAGGAGTTGAACC